>JADBJO010018556.1:0-35105 GCA_016801955.1 Conus betulinus | reverse complement strand
ACAGTATACATCACTGACTGACCCCCACACAGTACCCCATCACTGACCCCCCCACAGTGACCCCCCCACCACCCCCCCCCCCCCCCCCCAGTAACACATCCTGACCCCCCCCCCCCCCCCCCCCCCCCCCACAGTATACATCACTGACTGACCCCCAACACAGTACACATCACTGACTGACCCCCCCTCCCCCCCCCCCCCCCCCCCACAGTACATCCACTGACTGACCCCCACACAGTACACATCACTGACTGACCCCCCTCCCCCCCCCCCCCCCCCCACAGTATACATCACTGACTGACCCCCACAGTACACATCACTGACTGACCCCCCCCTCCCCCCCCCCCCCCCCCCCACAGTATACATCACTGACTGACCCCCACACAGTACACATCACTGACTGACCCCCCCCCCCCCCCCACCCCCCCCCAGTATACATCACTGACTGACCCCCCACACAGTACACATCACTGACTGACCCCCCCCCCCTCCCCCCCCCCACCCCCCAGTATACACATCACTGACTGACCCCCACACAGTACACATCACTGACTGACCCCCACACAGTACACATCACTGACTGACCCACACACAGTACACATCACTGACCCCAAACACAGTACACATCACTGACTGACCCCCACACAGTACACACATCACTGACCCCCACACAGTACACATCACTGACTGACCCCCCACACAGTACACATCACTGACTGGCCCCAACACAGAACAGCAGATGCCATTTGGGGAAGGAGAGACAGGTGACTGTTGACGATTTGGTGGAGTACACGCGCCCATCAGTTCTGAGGATGTGTGACCTTCGACCCTGTGAAAAAAGTATACAAGCCGTCTTACAAAACAAACAAAAAAATCATGAGAGGTTGAGAAAATCGTAATAAACATAACGTTGCTGATAGCAAAACTGATACTAACACCCAACAGAAGTCAATGATTTGGGGCACTCACACACAAAAAGACAGACACAGGGACTGACCAATACAAAAAAAAACCTTCAGCTGCCACTCCTGTTGAGCGAGTATATCATATCCTTTGAGCCTTCTCTTTTGTGCAGGTTGGATAAGGCTCTGCAACTTCAGTACATCTCCATGGCGTTCTGCTTCACCCTTTCATCATCCCCTTTCGCTGGCCAGAATGGGAGCACCTGTCCACACAACCCTGACCTCTGCATCCCACCTACCAGCCAGCAGCAGACGTTCACATCAACGGTACACTCCTGTTTCCATGTGTCGGGACAACCCTGACCCTCCCTGAGATTTTACTTCAATGGTACAGCCCTGTTGTCATCTGTTAGGACAACCCTGACCCTGACTGACATTTCACATCAATGGTACAGCCCTGTTGTCATCTGTTAGGACAACCCTGACCCTGACTGACATTTCACATCAATGGTACAGCCCTGTTGTCATCTGTTAGGACAACCCTGACCCTCCCTGACATTTCACATCAATGGTACAGCCCTGTTGTCATCTGTTAGGACAACCCTGACCCTCCCTGACATTTCACATCAATGGTACAGCCCTGTTGTCATCTGTTAGGACAACCCTGACCCTGACTGACATTTCACATCAATGGTACAGCCCTGTTGTCATCTGTTAGGACAACCCTGACCCTCCCTGAGATTTCACATCAATGGTACAGCCCTGTTGTCATCGGTTAGGACAACCCCTGACCCTGACTGACATTTCACATCAATGGTACAGCCCTGTTGTCATCGGTTAGGACAACCCTGACCCTGACTGACATTTCACATCAATGGTACAGCCCTGTTGTCATCTGTTAGGACAACCCTGACCCTCCCTGAGATTTCACATCAATGGTACAGCCCCGTTGTCATCGGTTAGGACAACCCTGACCCTGACTGACATTTCACATCAATGGTACAGCCCTGTTGTCATCGGTTAGGACAACCCTGACCCTGACTGACATTTCACATCAATGGTACAGCCCTGTTGTCATCGGTTAGGACAACCCTGACCCTCCCTGACATTTCACATCAATGGTACAGCCCTGTTGTCATCGGTTAGGACAACCCTGACCCTGACTGACATTTCACATCAATGGTACAGCCCTGTGTGTCATCGGTTAGGACAACCCTGACCCTGACTGACATTTCACATCAATGGTACAGCCCTGTTGTCATCGGTTAGGACAACCCTGACCCTGACTGACATTTCACATCAATGGTACAGCCCTGTGTCATCTGTTAGGACAACCCTGACCCTCCCTGAGATTTCACATCAATGGTACAGCCCTGTTGTCATCTGTTAGGACAACCCTGATCCTTCCTGCCTCCGGCAGCTTTCTATCCTGTCAATCTGGGTTCTGCAGTCATGAAATACAGGCTGGTACACCCATGGGGATGCTACTTTAAGGCTGTTATGAGTTGCATCCTGTAGTCTGATTTACCTCTGTTCAGGAGCAGTTATGTCCCTTGATATCTTAATGGAGTGTCCTGCACATGCGTGTACCCATCGTCAACACAGCGCAGGCCTCCAAGGGTGGTACAGGACTGCTCTAAAGGCAGGTGGAGACAGTGCTTCTCTGGGTCCTCCCCCGCACCTTTGGGTGTTTCTTTTTCTTCTTTGCCTTAACTAGGCTGACCCTGGAGAAAGGTCCAGTGACGGTGAGGAAAGACCCACTGACCACAGGGAAAGTCCTGTTGACAGTGGGAAAGACTACAACTTTGGATTCTCTCTTGAGGGCACATAAGACCGTATGGCGAAAGCTTGGCTGTGTCTGGAGTGGCACCGTCTTCATCTGTCCGTGGTGGGTCTGTGGGGTGTGCTCGACAGCTGGAGGGGTGTTTTTTCGCCGGTGGGTTCTGCAGTCATGAAATACAGGCTGGTACACCCATGGGGATGCTACTTTAAGGCTGTTATGAGTTGCATCCTGTAGTCTGATTTACCTCTGTTCAAGAGCAGTTATGTCCCTTGATATCTTAATGGAGTGTCCTGCGCGTGCCTGTACTCATCGTCAACACAGCACAGGCCTCCAAGGGTGGTACAGGACTGCTCTAAAGGCAGGTGGAGACAGTGCTTCTCTGGGTCCTCCCCCGCACCTTCGGGTGTGTCCTTTTCTTTCTAAGTTACTCTACTTCCACATTTCGCTTACCGGTTTCTTACCTTTTCAAGACTTTTCTGGACCCAGACCATACTTTTCCCCTTTCACTTTTGTCGCTTTGCAGGCGTGGCAGTATGCCTTCCCCTTTTAATCACTGGGTTGCATGTTACAAACGATGTCCTAGGCAATCTTCTGTTTCAGTTCATGCTCCCTGATTTAGGACACTTCCTTGTCCTTCTCCACCTCAACACCCAGTGTGCCAGCGAACTACTTACTGCTTTCCAAGAGAGGCCCTGGGGGCAAAAAGTGGAGACTCCGTCCCTATGGCAGATATATGACACTTGACAGCTCTGTGAAACGACGAGAGTCATGGATGGCCACTTCCCACTGGCCAAGTTGAAATTCCGTCTGTGTACTAAATTTGAGTCAACTGAGTTTAGATTAGGAACAAAACACCATTCAGGGTAGTTTGTGACATATCAGAAAAAAAAAACTTAGTAAAGGGATGAGTTGGTGGTGGGGGGGGGAGGGGGAGAGGGGGAGGGGGGGGGGGGGGGGGTATCTGTTTCCATTCCATAAACTTTCCTGTCTCATCAAAGAAAAAAAAATCAGGTCACTTAATTAAGCCAGGAGAGACAGAAAAAAAAAAACGATGCTAAATGAAGCATACACACACACACACACACACACACACACACACACATGCATGCCTGTAAATGTGCATAGGATGCCTACATGCTCACATTTGAGTACACACACACACACACACACACACACGCACACACTCTCTCTCTCTCTCTCTCTCACTCACATTCACACACACACATGCTTGTAAATGTGCATAAGATGTTCACATCCAACTACACACACGCACACACAGAGAACAGGCGTCCCACCATCACCACCACAGCGACTTACTGTGAAGAGGAAGTGCGGTCTTCTGCCCTGGAGCGGACGTCCCACAGCCTCAGGCCGCAGTCTTGGCCACCCGAGGCCAATAGTTCATTACAGGGGCTGAACGCCAAAGAGTACACTGTGTCAGTGTGGCCACGCAGCTCCTTCCTCACAGTGCCCGAGTTCAAATCCCAGACGTTGATCCTCCGGTCGTCCCCTGACAGTCACAGCAATGAATCATGGGACATGATGGAGAAAGAGCAGGACACAATGAGGTTTAGGTCGTCTCCCCTGACAGTCACAGCAATGAATCATGGGACATGATGGAGGGGGAGGACACAATGAGGTTTAGGTCGTCTCCCCTGACAGTCACAGCAATGAATCATGGGACATGATGGAGGGAGGACACAATGAGGTTTAGGTCGTCTCCCCTGACAGTCACAGCAATGAATCATGGGACATGATGGAGGGAGGACACAATGAGGTTTTTAGGTCGTCTCCCCTGACAGTCACAGCAATGAATCATGGGACATGATGGAGGGAGGACACAATGAGGTTTAGGTCGTCTCCCCTGACAGTCACAGCAATGTATCATGGGACATGATGGAGGGAGGACACAATGAGGTTTAGGTCGTCTCCCCTGACAGTCACACTAATAAATCATGGGACATGATGGAGGGAGGACAGAATGAGGCTTAGGTCGTCTCCCCTGACAGTCACACCAATGAATCATGGGACATGATGGAGGAAGGACAGAATGAGGCTGTGGTCGTCTCCCCCGACAGTCACAACAATGCATCATGGGACATGATGGTGGGAGGGCAGAATGAGGCTGTGGTCGTCTCCCCTGACAGTCACACCAATGTCTCATGGGACATGATGGAGGGAGGGCAGAATGAGGCCGTGTCGTCCACTGACATTCACAGCAATGTATCATGGGACATGATGGACCAAGGACAGAATGAGGTTTCAGTCATCTTCTGACAGTCACATTAACATATCATGGAGCATGACGGAGAAGGGAGAGAGAGAATGAGCCATGGGAGAGAAACAAGGCATAGACAGAAGATCTGCCAGAGACAGGGTGTAGGAGCAATGAATGAACTCATTCATTTCATGAGGGAAAAAATGACTGTATCTTTCACATCCAGCCCTTTAGGAAAAAAAAAAAGGATAAAAAGGAGAATTCATCACTAGTGTATACAACACCTAGTTTAGATATACCTATTGAGGTGGAAAAACGGATGCAGGAAGGGGGAAAAGGAAAGTGACACTGACAGAGGGAATATGGAATTAATCTCTCTCTCTCATACTCTCGCTCTTTCTCTCTCTCTCTCTCTATCCCCCTCTCTCTCTTTCTCATTTCTTCTTCCGCTCATGTATCTTCACAAATGTCTTCTGTACAGAAACAGAAAAAAATGACACACTAAAACTGTAAAACAAAATAAAGAGTATAACTTTAAATATTGGAATGAAAACCACTGAAAAGACAGGGCAGTGCATTTTTTTTCACCTAAATTTTTTTTTTTCAAACACCTAATAAAACAAGACAGAGCAAAGTGTCCTGTACTTTTTGATCCCCAAGTCTTTTTCTAACATCTAACAAAACAAGACACACACACTGGCAGAAGCTGGCCTATACCCTGCAGTATTTGGGCACCACTGAATAGTGCCACAGACCTGCACCCTGCAATGTTTGGGCACCACTGAATAGTGCCACAGACCTGCACCCTGCAGTATTTGGGCAGTACTGAATAATGCCACATGCCTGCAATGTTTGGGCACTACTGAACAGTGCCACAGACCTGCACCCTGCAGTATTTGGGCAGTACTGAATAATGTCACAGGCCTGCAATGTTTGGGCACCACTGAATAGTGCCACCACCCTGCACCCTGCAATGTTCGGGCACCACTGAATAGTGCCACCATCCTGCACCCTGCAATGTTTGGGCACCACTGAATAGTGCCACCATGTACCCTGCAATGTTTGGGCACCACTGAATAGTGTCACAGGCCTGCAATGTTTGGGCACCACTGAATAGTGCCACCACCCTGCACCCTGCAATGTTTGGGCACCACTGAATAGTGCCACCATCCTGCACCCTGCAATGTTTGGGCACCACTGAATAGTGCCACCACCCTGCACCCTGCAATGTTTGGGCACCACTGAATAGTGTCACAGGCCTGCAATGTTTGGGCACCACTGAATAGTGTCACTGGCCTGCAATGTTTGGGCACCACTGAATAGTGTCACAGGCCTGCAATGTTTGGGCACCACTGAATAGTGCCACTATGCACCCTGCAATGTTTGGGCACCACTGAATAGTGCCACCATGTACGCTGCAATGTTGGGGCACCAGTGAATAGTGCCACAGGCCTGCAATGTTTGGGCACCACTGAATAGTGTCACAGGCCTGCAATGTTTGGGCACCACTGAATAGTGTCACCATCCTGCACCCTGCAATGTTTGGGCACCACTGAATAGTGCCACAGGTCTGCATTCAAGTATACAGAATGGCTGTACTCAAACTGGCTTAACTCCAAACAATAGAATTACCAATTAACATATCTGACATCGCTATCTATGCCAATAACAGTTAAAAAAAAACAGTAAAAATCAAACTTTTGTTTGTAATATGTTACAGTTCTAAAGTCTTCAGACGTAAACTGAGTCTGCTGTTCATACACAAACTGGGAATTACATTTTCGAAAAAAAAAAAAAAAGAGAAAAAGTCTGAGTTTGTCAAAGCATTGTAAATCCAAACATACAAAACAGATAATGTTGTTATACACATGCGAAGTTTTTCACATCATCTTAAAATACTATTTCCTATATTAGAGTTGAAAATAAGTACCAAGCCTGTTCAAAATAATACCTGAGTTTGTTCATGCTTCTGTCTTCTTCTTTGCCTGTGAGACAGAGACAGTTTAGTGATGGAATAAAACCCTGTTCTAAAGGAAGCAGCCTCTGTCAAGGTATTAATTGGAACATCAGAGTTGCCTACCTTGGAGTGCTTACCCCCCCCCCCCCCTCCCTTTTTTTTTTTGTGATTGGGATAATATACACTTTGGCTGTCCTTCCAGCATACAGGGGACGATACTATTATTTCACGCTGGTGGAAGTGGTTGTTAACTGATCAGATTACTCCCCTGGGCAGGAAAGTCCTGGGATATTCACGCCTCTTTTGGCCATCTCTTGATTACCCCACCACCGTTTCATGTCCTCATATGGTGACTTTGTTGATTCAATGACCGACATGTATTGGAAATAAGAATGCTCATTACTGAACAAAACAGCTGCTAGATTTGACAGCTGAGTCGCTAAAAGCTCCTTCGGATGTGTCTCTTTCTTTCATGTTTAGTGTTTGTCTCATGCCCATTCTCGTTCAGGATGTTCACATGACAGTGTGTGTGTGTGTGTGTGTGTGTGTGTGTGTGTGTGTGTGTGTGTGTGTGTGTGTGTGTGTGTGTGTGTGTGTGTGTGTGTGAGTGTCTGAGTGTGTGTCTGTGTATGTCTGTGTGTGTGTGTGTGTGTGTGTGTGTGTGTGTGTAAGTGTGAGTGTGTGTGTGTGTGTGTGTGCGAGTGAGTGTGAGAGTGTGTGTGTGTGTGTGTGTGTGTGTGTGTGTGTGTGTGTGTGTGTGTGTGCCCGCACGCACGCGTGTGTGTGTGTGTGTGTGTGTGTGTGTGTGTGTGTGTGTGTGTGTGTGCTGACCAAGCTTCTTGTATAATCATATATTTGAAACCTTTTAGTAACTTTTTTGCTACACACACGCACACATACACACACACACTCTCACACACACACACACACTGAAGAAAGAGAGAGAGAAATTTTTTGTCCGATGGTAAACAGATTTTTTTTCATCATCTCTCCTCTTCTCCCCCTCCCCACTTACCCCCCCCCCCCTATTCTTTGTACGGAAGGAGGACCGGAAGTGATAAAAGAAAATCAGACCCGATTGACACATGATTTACATGATAATTTGGTTTATTTGCTTTCTTTCTTTTGTTTTGTTTTTTTCTTCTGTCTTTTACTTAATGTACTGTGATGATTTGCAAAAGAGGAGAGTCCTAAATTTTGATGGAAAGAAGCTATAGGAGTACCTTGATGTGGACCAAGTAGGCGGACATTGAAAAGTAACCCTTGCTGCTGATTTACCCACTCTTCTTCTAATTACTGGACAGAAAGGAACTGGTTAGTTGAGAATAAAACTTCACAGTAGGATTGAGGGCAGAAGGACAGATTACCGGTATGTGAAAAAAGTAGACATTTTTTACTCTTTTTAGATCTATAATACTCTTCCAACCAAAGCACAGCATATAGTGGCGAGATCACACACACGCACACACACAATCACACATACACACACACACACACACACACTTACACACACAGGTCCAAATCTCCCATCAAGTGGCGCCACATCGCTCAGTCTTACCAATGTGCAAACTGAGTCTTTCTGTCAAAATGTGAGGTCAGTCTGGTCAGAGGAACTATGTGCAATGTAGTGTGTTTTTCTGGGATATCTTTCACAAGACCTGACAATCATTATTTCCATGTCATTTTTCTAAAAGTATGTCCGTGCACGCGAGTAGGCACACTAGAAGTGATTTTTTTTTCCCCATTTATATGTATAAGATACTGGGTATCCCTGGGGCTACTTGTTTGATTCCCCACTTCATAAACATCTTTTGATGCTATCATCATCCATATAACGGAAGAGACAGACAACCACACAGGCAGAAAACAGGAGCACAAGCAAGCAGTGATGCACCATTAACAAACAACAGCAACAACATTGGTCCGTACCTGCCGACGCCAGCATCAGCCCGTTGGGGGAGAACGCCAGAGCCAGAATCGAACCTCGATGGCTGCACATGGTGCGCAGACACTTGCCTTCCTGGATATCCCACAGACGCACAGTCTTGTCCGCTGAGCCCGAGGCGATGTAATTGCCATTGGGGTGGATGGCCACCGCCTGACACAGAGCATCAACAGACTATCATCAACAGCCTTCCCATCATCACAGTCATCATACAAAGGCCGTGGGTCTGAGCAATGAACTACAAAACTTACACCTGTCAAAGTTCACTGAAGAGTATTCAAATTAATGTCAAATAGAAAGGGACTACACTTCCTGGTACAGTATCAAAATTCTAGTATGATTTTTGTGCACTTTTCAAATTCTACTATACTGTAAAAAAAAAAAAAAAAAAAACTAGCATTTGAACTGTGGTACACTTTTATGGAATAAAATTTTAATTCTTGTTTAATTTTCTGATATATATTCAAACTGTAAGTGTAAAACATCAAGTCTCTTACACAGACATCCTCTAATCATTCGGGACTTTTTTTTCCCTGGAACTGAAATCGTTAATCTTAAATGTTGAATCTAATCCTGACTATAAAAACCTTTGGAATGACTTTGTCCAGAAGTGATTTTGGTTTCCAAACAATGCCTGCATAAGAAAAACCTTTGCCTGATGGAACACAAGTCCTGCAAGACTTGACAGAGTCTGTGCTGTTTGTCCCACTTCCATCACCTCTCCATACAGTTGTCAGCCAACCTCTCCATACAGTCTACAGACAACCACTCCAAACAGTTTTCAGACAACCTGTACTTACAGTTTTCAGACAACCTCTCCATACAGTCTACAGACAACCTCTCCATACAGTTTTCAGACAACCTGTACTTACAGTTTTCAGACAACCTCTCCATACAGTCTACAGACACACCACTCCAAACAGTTTTCAGACAACCTGTGCATACAGTTTTCAGCCAACCTCTACTTCCAGTTCTCAGACAATCTCTACTTACAGTTGTCAGCCAACCTCTCCATACAGTTTTCAGACAACCTGCACTTACAGTTTTCAGCCAACCTCTACTTCCAGTTCTCAGACAACCTCTACTTCCACTTCTCAGAAAACCTCTACTTACAGTTTTCAGACAACCTCTCCATACAGTTTTCAGACAACCTGCACTTACAGTTTTCAGACAACCTCTACTTCAGTTCTCAGACAACCTCTACTTACAGTTTTCAGCCAACCTCTCCATACAGTTTACAGCCAGCCTCTCCATACAGTTTTCAGACAACCCGTACTTACAGTTTTCAGCCGACCTCTCCATACAGTTGTCAGACAAGCTCTACTTACAATTTTCAGACAATTGCCTCCATATTGTTTTCAGACAACTCCCTCTCCATAATCACACAACAATCTGTCCTCACAGTACTCACACACAACCTGTCCTCACAGTAATCCTCTTCACTATCATCAGTCAAAAATCCATACAACACTCCGTCTATCCCGGGTCCTACCTGGATGTCCTGGTCGTGGCCGACAAAGGAACGAAGAGGGAACACACGATCCAGGGACCATAACTTCACAGTCAGGTCACGGGACGAGGTCGCAAAATGATTGGTGAAAACCACTGAAACAAGGCAATCAGTAAAGAAACAACTCAATGGCAACCACTACTGAAAAATAGCAAAACACAAACTTTTTGCCCAGTATACTTTGAAAGACCTTTAAGATAATATCACAATGCAAGCAATACAAAAAATATGGGTCGATGGTCTTGCTGGGGTTTGTTTGATTGGTACGACATCAATGAAACAAGCAAGAGGGGACAAAAAAAAACACTTGTTTGATTTTGATCAGATGTGAAAAGAGGGACAGAATATGAAAAACAAGCAAAGATAAACAATAAGCACACAGTGCTATTTCTGAAATGCACTCGCTACATTTTGTCTGCATTTTTTTCAATGTGCACGGCTATTTTTTTTCCCTTTATCTGCAGTATTGGTAATCATCATCATATAAAGTGCTGTAAGAATGTTGAGCACACTTGTGTGCCTGTATCGATAATCATCATCATATAAACTGACCTAAGAAAGTTGAGCACACTTGAGCGCCTCTCCATTACCCCTCTCTTCACCCAGACCACTTTACTGCACTCTTTCCAAAACATCATGCAATGGCACATATCTCCACCTGGCCAGAGCTGTTGAGGCAGGAAATTCCACACGTCTCCTTGAGCAATTCCAACCTGCACTCGGGCTGACCTTGTTCTAGATCTCTACTGCATCCTCACATCAAAACGATCATCTCCATAACCAGAAAATTCTTTCCACTAAGACCTCAACATATTCAATGTGGCTGTTTTGGTTTGACTGTGAACTGGAAGGCGGGAGAATTTTTTTTTATATTTTTCCCTGGCTCTATGGTTCTGCTGTATCACCAGCACACAGCAGCTTAAATAGCACCTAATGCTGATTCACTCCAGGGTACCTGTTTACGTTACGAGCCATTTCGAGTTGGGTCGTCACGGAAAAGATTAGATTATGAAATGCCAAATTTCATAAGGTTTGCTATGCTTTTTGCATTTAGCCATATCACCCGGTCTTGAGGTCCAATCACAGACTGAGTAGGGTATTACAAAGACGCCTGCTGGTTTTCTGTAGACAAAAGTTCCCATGTGGAAGTTGCCCATCGATTCAAAACATTCTAAACTGTCAAGAAAAGTTATGATTTTATCAGTGCAGATTGTGGTGGATCAGAAAAAACGGGCTTTTACATGAGGCACCGCTTGAAGTTGTGATGCGTACAGGAGAAAATCAATGCGTAATGGTAAATTTTGGTACGTTTTAGTGATGCAAGGGCCTGAATTCTAGTGCTGCTGATGGGATTTGCTGGCGCACATCTGTGAGCAATATTTACCACTGACACACACCATCATACCCGAAAGCTCAAACAAGCAGGACCCATCAACTTATGATGGTAGACAGCAGGTTTTGTTAAGAACAGATGCCATCTTGTAACATAAACATCATGGACGATTTTGTTGTTGTTGCTTTCTGTCCTCTGTTCTGGGCTCTCTCTCTCTCTCTGGCATTCTCCCATGCTGCTCAACTGGGCTCTCCTTAACACAGCCCACACCTGGGTGTGACCCACTGCAGACTCAACACTGGTACAGCATAGGGAGCATCAGTATCAGGTTGTTAAAAAGCAACCCACCTGAGGAGACACTGTACTGCAGGCAAGTCGCTGCAGTAGCATTCAGTGGTGCCTGTAGGACACCACCTACTAAGATCCCTACGGACAGCCTGGCTGTATGCCAGTGTGAGAGACCCATCCCTCCAGAGGGCGCCACCACATCCATGAACCACCCTTTATAACTCTACTGACAGCTTGGTTGTAGAGCCAGAAGGAGTGAGCATACCCTCCAGAAAGCATCATCACATTTATGAACATGTTGAAACCAAAGACACTGTCAAGAAGTCACCATAGGCACAGACAAAAATCAGAACGACAACAACTGTAACAATGGGAAGAAGAACAAAAATGATGATGATAACAATGATAAATGCAAGACCAGGAAACAACTATCCTCCTCCTTCTCCTCCTCCTCCTCATCATCATCATCATGACAATAAACAATAATGATAACAATATTAACCCTTTCACCGCCAGACATTCTATTTTGCATAAATCCCCATCGCCAGCCATTTTTCCAAAACAGCTCTTATTGCATACCAGCATATGTGCAACGCGGATATCTCTGGAACTAAACAACCAATTCTCATGCTATTTTTTTGTAAAATGGAGGAGATACACTGTACTTTCATTACATCATAACATGTTAGTAATGGTAAGTCAACAACAATTTCAATTTTTTAGTGATTTCAAGTGCAAAAAAAAAATGCAAAATAAAAAAAAAATGTTATGTTTCTTCTAAGCGTAAAAAATAAAGAAAGAATGCCAACAAACTCTCAACAAGGGAGGAAAAAATACTCCACTCACAACTGAAGACCAGAAAGTATGGTATTTCCAACAGAAAAGTGCACGAAACAGCCACAAATACAACTACTCCAATAGCAGGGAACACACACACACACACACACACACACACACACACATTCTTATGCCTAACTGGTACACATGTAAGAAAGAAGAAGGGAACACACACACACACACACACACACACACACACACCCCTTTCACTCTCAACAGTAATATATATATATATTTTTTTTTAATGAAACACAAAGTCATTCATGTGCCTGTTGGTCTCTGAACCCTTGCCACTCTCTTGATCTATATAATCAGCTGTACACCCACTCGAACACGTCTGTGCTACTCGCCTCTCACGTGTCAGTTGGCCACGCCCCCTTCAACCTCGACCAGCAAGAGTCGGCCCACAGCGTGTGCGTGAAGTTCGTTGCCTAAAGTCTTAGTTCACTCCCTCACATAGAGTTAGTGAACAGTCAGTCAGCGGAAAAAAACTGGGGCACACGCGGTAGGGTAGTAAGTGGGCGTCTTATCAGTCTCTCATAACAATTTGGCCACGGTCCAACGCAACGCTTCACGTTGGAATAATTCGGTCAAGCCCTCACTATCGTTCTTTACTCGTGACTGTCTGGGTCTTTCTTCATCTGTATTAGGAACAACTGACCGTCTATTCAATATTCCCAGCACTTGATCTGTGGTAAATGTACGGCAAGGTCGAGTACGTAAAGTGCTTGGTGGTGACGTCATAGTGAATGGAAAAAACAATCGGAATAAAGTCAATAAAACACTGAACTGAATAATGTTCTGGCAAAGCAAATGGCTGTGAGCATGGGCCAGACCATCCCCCAACTATGACGTTTATTGCTGGCTTTTTATATCTCATGAACTAGGATCGTGAGAGTATCAGGAGTTAGGTCACCCTACTTTGTCACCAAAAGGCGCCTTTGGCGCTCTGCCAAGACGTCACCAAAAGGCGCCTATGGCGGTGAAAGGGTGATAAAACATTGATAATTGTCATAATATATAATCATCACTAATACTGATACCTAAAGGCACTGTACAATATCAAGGTCAGTGAAGTATTTCACTGTATTCTGAAAATCTACGGGAATACCTATCTTTGATTCACTGATTTTTTTTTCTTCTTAAGTTTGAAGTCTTTACAGTTGGTTTTTTTTTCAAAAATATCAGTTCACCGTTTCACTTTACTCTGATGATCAAAGTGGTCATGCACGATTCATTTGTTGAATTAACACAAATACTTACAAAAGGAGGCTTTTTGAAATATTGTTTCTAATCTTTTACTCGCTCAAAAGAAAAAAGGAAACAACAACCAAAACTTTCCACTTTACTGGTCTTACAGGTCATGATAATTGGTTTTATGCATTGTTTTTTTGTGTGGCTTATGTTACAGGTCAGACAAATCTCTTTTGTCTTGAATTTGATGTCATTGTGGCTCGTCGCTTGTAAATCTTTTGGACTGATTCTAATGATGTCAGTGATAGAAATTTGTTATCATTGTTCAACCACTATGAATACAGTACACTCACAATCACCTTCTACTTTCAAACCAGTCCACACAGATGCATTCCAACTCTCAGAGACAGCGTAATTTCCACAACTATCAAACCAGTACACACTAACACAATGTCACTGTCACAGACAGCATTATTTCCACCACCATCAAACCAGTACACATCATCACTGTCACAGGCAGCATTATTTCCACCACCATCAAACCAGTACACATTGTCACTATCACTTACAACATTACTTCCACCACCATCAAACCAGTACACATTGTCATTGTCACAGACAGCATTATTTCCACCACCATCAAACCAGTACACATCGTCACTGCCACAGACAGCATTATTTCCACCACCATCAAACCAGTACACATCGTCACTGTCACAGGCAGCATTATTTCCACCACCATCAAACCAGTACACACTGTCATTGTCACAGACAGCATTATTTCCACCACCATCAAACCAGTACACACTGTCACTGTCACAGACAGCATTATTTCCACCACCATCAAACCAGTACACATCGTCACTGCCACAGACAGCATTATTTCCACCACCATCAAACCAGTACACATCGTCACTGTCACAGGCAGCATTATTTCCACCACCATCAAACCAGTACACACTGTCATTGTAACAGAAAGCATTATTTCCACCACCATCAAACCAGTACACATCGTCACTGTCACAGGCAGCATTATTTCCACCACCATCAAACCAGTAAATATTGTCACTGCCACAGACAGCATTATTTCCACCACCATCAAACCAGTACACATCGTCACTGTCACAGGCAGCATTATTTCCACCCACCATCAAAGCAGTACACATCGTCACTGTCACAGGCAGCATTATTTCCACCACCATCAAAGCAGTACACATCGTCACTGTCACAGGCAGCATTATTTCCACCCACCATCAAACCAGTACATATTGTCACTGCCACAGACAGCATTATTTCCACCACCATCAAACCAGTACACATCGTCACTGCCACAGACAGCATTATTTCCACCACCATCAAACCAGTACACATCGTCACTGTCACAGACAGCATTATTTCCACCACCATCAAACCAGTACACATCGTCACTGTCACAGGCAGCATTATTTCCACCACCATCAAAGCAGTATGCACTGAAGTCTTCACTTAATACATACTGGCTGGCATGCTACCTGCCCCTCAGACAGTGCTTCCTCCAACTCCACTCCTCAATGCCTCCTCCCCTTTCACACACACACACACACACACACACACACACGCACACATGCATACACACACACACACACACACACACACACACACACACACACACACATACACACACACACACACACACACACACACACACACACACACACACACACGCACACACGCACACAAGCGAGCGCACACTCTCAGAGGAAACAGACACATCAACCAGACCTGTTTAATCAAGAACTGCTATCCGTGTATTTCTCAATTAAAATTAGCATATTTTCCTGAAAATGTGTATACACATCTTCCAAATTTGTGAATTTTGTAAATGCAGGGGGTCCCTGCTGTTGTTCCAAAGTCATCCAGATGTGAGTTTGTGGGTATAATGTTGCACAAGTTGTCAGTTTTTGGTTGTTGTGCTCAAACACAATGGTTATACACCACAAGGGCAACTACAGCTCAAGAGCTTCATCTCGAGATCTTTTCTCAACATATTTTTTTCTGGTTTGTCGTATTCATTCTATTTACGCCAAACATGTGTGCAAAATATGACGAAACTGTATGGGTAAACAGGTCTGATCAACATAGATCTCGGCGCTAATTAAAGACTTCCTCCATATACTTCCCCCTCATAACGATCCCCAAAGTGAAGACTGGGCGTCAAAGACCCTCTCACAGTACCATGTACATCACTGTGAACAACTCTCCCACCACCCTCCCTCTCCCTCCCAACCACTGTGTCCTGAAAGTGAACTTCTCTCCCCACAATCCCCATCCCTCACCTCCCCCTCTCCCAGCACCCCTCCCTCCCCTCCTGCCTTTGGCCCACCGTCTCCAGCAGTGGTCCCCTCCTGCTCACCAGTAGTCCATGTCCCAGACGGAGGCTGAGTGACCCCTGTACAGGGCGATGTTGGTGCGCTTGGCCACGTCCCACAGCCGCACCGTGCTGTCACGGGAGCAGGACAGCAGGTAGTTGGAGTCGGGCGTGAACTGGGTCTTGTACACGGGACCATTGTGGGCACGCAGCGTCACCCCTTCGTCCGACCCCGTCTCCCTGGGTCAAACATACAACATGGGTGTCGCAAAATAAACAATGTGTGTCTGCGCAGACATACGGTGTGTGTGTACAGTAAACATACAATGTGTGTGTACAGTAAACATACAATGTGTGTCTACGCAAAACACACATCTACGCAAAACATATGATATGTGTCTACACAAAACATACAATGTGTGTCTACACAAAAGTAAAGTGTGTCTCCACAAAACATACATGCACCTAAGCAAACTTCAATGTGTCTACACAAAAAATACAGCGTGTGTTGACACAAATATACATATGCGCGTGTCTACACAAAACATATAATGTGTCTGCACAAAAATCGGGAGTGTGTCTGTGCAGAACATATAACGCAAGTCTGCACAAAACATACAATTTCTGTCTATGCAACCTGTACAAGGTGTGTTTACACAAAACTATGTGTCTCTTCACAGAACATTCAACATTTCTATACAAAACATACAACGTGTCTCTACACAAAGAATACATTGCGTCTCTCAATGTGTGTCTACACAAAACATACAATGTGTCTCCACACAAAACATGTAATGTGTGTTTCCACAAAGGATACAATGAAAGCTTACACAAAACATACCTGTGCCTATACAATATACACAATGTGTTTCTGTGCAAATATACAGTGTGTGACTACACAAGGTATAAAATGTGTCTCGACACAAAAACATACAACCCTTCTACACAAAACATACAATGCGCGTCTACAAAAAACATACAAGTTGACACAAACATGTGTCTCTTACAAACCAGCAATACAACGCAAGTCTCTGTAAAAAATACAATGCATGTCTACACAAACATATAATGTGTCTCTACACAAAACAGTGACACAATGTGAGTTTACGCAAAACATGCGATGGATCTGAACACCAGACAAACACTGTTTTTCTAACAAGACATACAATGTGTCTTTACACTAAACAAAAAACTGCTTCTAACAAGATGTACAATGTGTCTCTACACTGAACAAATATTGCATTTCTATCAAAGCATACAATGTTTTTCTGCGCAAAACAACACCATATCTGTGCAAAAAAAAAATACAATGTGTGAAAATATATAGCATCACCTTTCATCTCTCTGCTTTATTCTCCCCTAGACTGATTGATTCATTACAAACACACCTTTAATCTCTGTGTGTTAGTCATCACTATACATATCACTTCATCACACAAACTTTCATCTCTCTGTGTTAGTCATCACTACACACATCACTTCATCACACAAACTTTCATCTCTGTGTGTTAGTCATCACTTTACACATCACTTCATCACACAAACTTTCATCTCTCTGTGTTAGTCATCACTACACACATCACTTCATCATACATCACATAAACTTTCATCTCTGTGTGTTAGCCATCACTATACACATCACTTCATCACACAAACTTTCATCTCTGTGTGTTAGTCATCACTATACACATCATTCATTGTACATCACACAAACTTTCATCTCTGTATGTTAGTCATCACTATATACACATCACTTCATCCTACTATACATCACTTTATCACACAAACTTCATCTCTCTCTGTGTTAGTCATCACTATACACCTCACTTCATCACACATCACACAAACTTACATCCCTCCACGTTCACCACTACAGTTCATCGCACACCACATGACCTTTCACCCCTCTACGTTAACCATCACCATCACCACACCGATCACAAATCAGTTCATCACATATGTCAACACTTCTTCTCTTTGTGTTAATCATAACTTAATAGATTACTCCATCAAATATCACAGCATTTTTAGCTCTCCAGGTTCGTGTGTTTTTCCATTCGACATACAACCACCTGCACATTGCATGCATCCATGTAAGGACACTCACTGCCCCCATCCTTTTCTTTCTTTTTTTTTCTACTTTTTTTTTAATTTGCAGTCTTATTTTGTGTCATCTCTCAGAGGCATTATTCCCAGCCCAGGGGAAACAACCACACATCAAGTCCTCAGATAAGGAAACCCACAGGAGGAGACACCGCCCTGCTGCCCAGTCATGTGTGTGTGTGTTCATGGCACCTATTTAATGTTACACATACAGTACACCCGTCAGTTAAAGCTCCCTACAGACAACAATAACTGCTTAGTCATGGAGCCACAGTGAGTGAATGTCCCCGTCCAGATGGCACCACCATCACCAGACACAGCCTGTTCAGGCCTTGGTTGTTCAAGATTGATCCCCATCTCCACGTTTCTGTTAGCTGGAGTTTCACATAATTATCCAACATAAAAACAGCAGCATTTCCATTCATTCTGTATGAATTAGTCTCTTAAAAAAAAAAAAAAAAGTTTTGCTACGTATGACTTTCTAAATGTTCCTCTAGTTCAAGGTTAACTTTGTGACACTAAATCCCAACCTCCACAAATCTTTTTCTTCTTTTCTTTTTTCAACATCACACGGTGACATTCCCCCCCCCCCCCCCCCCCCCCCCCCTGTGACCCACTCTCACATGGCCATCTGCCTCTCTGCCTCCTCTTTGACGATGTAGTCAGCGCCAAGCGGGATCCTGCTGTTATTGCAGTCGGTTGGTGCCGAGGGCAGGGAGATGGGTTGCAGGCGATACAGACGGATGGAGGAATCCTCGAAACCTCCACTCAACAGCTGGCAGTCTGGGGAGATGGTGGAGGTGCACAGACTGAAAGACACAGAGATCTGACATGATGGAGACTTAAGGGATTGCACAGACTGAAAGACACAGAGATCTGACTTGATGGCGACTTTAGGGATGTGCGCAGA
Organism: Conus betulinus; assembly: GCA_016801955.1. Taxonomy (NCBI): domain Eukaryota; kingdom Metazoa; phylum Mollusca; class Gastropoda; order Neogastropoda; family Conidae; genus Conus; species Conus betulinus. Next base: position 15,778 of record JADBJO010018556.1, on the reverse strand, counting down.
CTGAAAGACACAGAGATCTGACATGATGGCGACTTTAGGGATGTGCGCAGACTGAAAGGCATAGAGATCTGACATGGAGACTTTAGGAATGTGCACAGACTGAAAGGCACAGAGATCCGACATGATGGAGACTGTAAGGATGTGTACAGACTGAAAGACACAGAGATCTGACATGATGGAGACTGTAGGGATGTACACAGACTGAAAGACACAGAGATCTCACATGATGGAGACTGTAGGGATGTGCACAGACTGAAAGACACAGAGATCTGACATGACATGATGGAGACTGTAGGAATGTGCACAGACTGAAAGACACAGAGATCTGACATGATGGAGACTGTAGGGATTGCACAGACTGAAAGACACAAGGATTTGACATGATGGAGACTGTAGGGATTGCACAGAATGAAAGACACAGAGATCGGACATGATGGAGACTTTAAGAATGTGTACAGACTGAAAGACAAAGAGATCGGACATGATGGAGACTTTAAGAATGTGTACAGACTGAAAGACACAGAGATCTGACATGATGGAGACTTTAAGAATGTGTACAGACTGAAAGACACAGAGATCCGACATGACATGATGGAGACTGTAGGGATGTGCACAGACTGAAAGACACAGAGATCCGACATTATGGAGACTGTAGGGATGTGCACAGACTGAAAGACACAGAGATCTGACATGATGGAGACTGTAGGGATGTGCACAGACTGAAAGACACAGAGATCTGACATGATGGAGACTGTAGGGATGTGCACAGACTGAAAGACAGAGATTCGACATGACATGATGGAGACTGTACGGATGTGCACAGACTGAAAGACACAGAGATCTGACATGATATGATGGAGACTTCAGGGATGTGTACAGACTGAAAGACACAGAATTTTTACACAATGGAGACTTTAAAGGCGTACACATTTTGAAAGACAAGGAGCTTTAACATGGCCTTATGAATGTGTACAGACTAAAATAAAAGAGCTGTAAGATGACTGTGTGGATGTATATAGACTGAAACACAGTGAGCTGTGACATGACTCTGTGTGTGTGTGTGTGTGGGTGTGTGTGTGTGTGTGTGTGTGTTGAGTGTCTGTGTGTTAGTCTGTGCATGAGTGTGTGCATGAGTGTGTGTGTGTGTGTTTGTGTGTGTGTGTGTGTGTGTGTGTGTGTGTGTGTGTGTGTGTGTGTGTGTTGTCAGTACAACACTATGTTAATCTGACAGTAAATGGTTTACAATCAGTCAGTAAGAGTGTGTGTGTGTGTGTGTGTGTGAGTAGGTGCAAAAGTGTCTGTGTGTATATGTGTGAGTTTGTGTGTGTGTGTGCATATGTGTGAGTGTGTGCACGCGCGCGTGCGTGCGTGCGTGTGTGTGTGTGTGAGAGAGTCTCTATGTGTGTGCCTGTGTGTCTGTGTGCGCATGCGCGCGTGCGCGCGTGCGTGCATGCATGCATGCAAAGCACGCGTGTACATGTGCATGCATGTAGATATGCACACGCTTACCCTTGGTGAGCGCTGGCGTTGATGACGGTGTAGAAGAGGATGGGAGGGTAAGGGCGGGGGCAGAGCCTCCAGCTTCCCACCCACCTCCAGCAGCTTCCGCATCTCCTCCTTCTCCCAGGGCGTCAGCTGGCTCTCCTCCAGGGCAGGGTCCACCACCCTGTCGCACACCGGCGGCTGCTCCCCCTTCTCCCCCTTCACCTCCTTCTTGGCCTCCTTCCTGGCCTCCTTCTCCTCCTTCTCTTTGTGTCGGGCGGCAGCTCTGGAGGCCGAGGGGCTGGACGGGCCTGGCCGCAGCTCCAAGGTCTTGCCCTGCGTGTCTGTGCCTGCAAGGGAGACAACCACATCCAGGAGCCATCAGTTTGCAGGTATGCATACAGGTGAGTTCTGGGAGTTCAGCTGACAGCCTGAGAGGGTAACACTTTAAATTAGCATGAAGCTGATTGTTAGGATTTTTCCTAACCACATCCAGGAGCCAACAGCTTGCAGGTATGCATACAGGTGAGTTCTGAGAGTTCAGTCGACAATTTCTGGTACGCTCACATGGAGTAAGTACATGCACTCTCTATGGACTGCTGTTGCATGTCAGGTTTTGGTTTCTGACAGCCCGAGAGGATAACTCTTTAAATTAGCATCAAGCTGATTGTTAGGATTTTTCCTAGGGCCACTGGACCTGTGTGACGATAATGAGGATCCTTCCTGTGGCCACTAAACCTGTACGGTAACTGTAAGGATCCTTTCCAATGCACTGGACCTAACTGTTTGACCTATGTGATGATCTCAAAGATCCTTCCCTTGGCTGTAACCGAAAATCCCTTCGAATCATCCTATAAATAAACAGAATAAGGAAATGACCTAGGTTTACTTGTAACAAACTGTATAATCTTTTTTAAAAGGCATGTGAGGCAAAGAATCTGTTTGAAACCTTGTTCTCACTTCATGTTAAATCTAAACACAAGTGAAGATGGCATCCCCTTTGCGGAAGGCAATGGTATCACATAACTGTTGAAAAAAAAAAAGAATAAATACAAATAAGAGGAAGATGAAATATCCAGTCACTGCTTAAAAGAAAAGAAAAAAAAAAATTAAATACAAAAGTCAACGATGACAAAAACAAATAGTAGTGCTCAGCTCAGGCAACAATCCCCATGCCAGCACAATGCGTCTGAGCTGATTAATTGGGGGCAACCACAATACCTAGTCAGTGTCCACGCAACCACTTTTAGACAGTAGCAACACCATGATATCGCTAACCAACAATGTTGATGGCCTGTTCTTCACTAGAACGTACCAACAATGTTGATAACCTGTTATTTACTGATATTCACTAGAACTCACAAGCAATGCGGATGGCCTGTTCTTTATATATAGTCACGAGAACTCACCAACAATGTTGATAACCTGTTCTTTACTGATACTCACTAAAACTCACCAACAATGTTGATGGCCTATTCTGTACTGATATTAAGTCGAATTCACCCACAATTGATGGCCAGTTCTTTATTGATATTCACTAGAACTCACGAACAATGTTGATAACCTGTTCTTTATTGATATTCACTAGAACTCACAAACAATGTTGATAACCTGTTCTTTTATTGATATTCACTAGAACTCACCAACAGTGTTGATAACCTGTTCTTTATTGATATTCACTAGAACTCACCAACAATATTGACGGCCTGTTCTTTATTGATACTCACTAAAACTCACCAACAATGTTCATAACCTGTTCTTTACCGATATTAACTAGAACTCACCAACAACATTATTGGCCTGTTCTTCAATAATATGAACTCAACCAACAATGTTGATGGCCTGTTCTTTACTGACATTAACCAGAACTCACCAACAATGTTGACAACCTGTTCTTTACTGATATTCAATAGAACTCACCAACAATGTGGATGGCCTGTTCTTTATATATGTTCACTAGAACTCACCAACAATGTTGATGTGCTGATTGACAATCTGCAGGATGTTCATGTTGTCTGCTGCCTGCAAACATAAATCGATTCATCAATTAAATACAATCTGCAAACACTTAAAAAATAAAAAGACAGAAAGCAAGAAGAGGGGGTTCTAAATTACCTATATGGCCTGTTGGGATACGCAGCCTGCCTACTGCGCTTCTAAAATAAAAAAAAAAAAATAAATAAGTCAAGTCAAAACCTTCTCTCTCTCTCTAAAAAATAAATAAAACCTTCTCTATCTCTCTCTCCTCTAACATAAAAAAACCTACTCTCTCTCTCTCTCTAAAACAAAGCTCTCTCTCTCTCTCTCTCTCTCTCTCTCTCTCTCTCTCTCTCTCTCTCTCTCTCAACTGCCAAGTCAATTCGGTGGTATTCAGTGGTACCTGGTCTGATCCAACAAGCACAGGACACCACCTTCTAAGCCCCCTGCTGACGACAATAACTGTTTAGTTGCGGAGACGGTGTGAGCGAGCTTTCCCACTGAAGGGCCCTGTCACATCCCCTCATCCACCAACGGTCCCCATGAATCTGCCAGTACTGGTAACCTCGACAGAACCAAACCAAGACCATAGAAATGGAAAGTCAGTTAAAACTGAAATCACAGTAAGAGCAGGGCATGAACGCCACAAAATCTGAGACATTTTTGTTTAAATGCTGATCCCTAGCATCGACCAGGCCTGAGAGATACAGACACCTGCAGTGTTGGTCAGGAAATTTGAGCCACACTCTCAGAGGTGCATCCATTAAGAGGATGAAACTCGATTCTGTAGTCCTAGTCTTCCCAAAAGAGCCTTCAAAAAACTCAGCTCTGGTCAGGAGGCAGTCGGACCTGAAAAATCCAGTAAGAAGATGGCTCTAATCGGAATCAGGGCATGACTTCCCAGCACGAGTCTGCGATACAGACCGGCCACTGGTTTTACTTTCCTTTTTTTCTTTTTTCTTTTTTTTTTTTTTGCATCCTGAACAGTATCCACCATTACAACAATCTGTTTTGAGCATTTACAGACCTTTTTTCTCAGGCTATGAATCCATGGATAGAATCAAAGTACGGGAGTGTATAATGATGTTGAATGGAATATTAGGAGTATTTTCCACATGTCCACACAGCTGAACAGTTGATATAATAAGAGCTTCAGTATCCCAACATCTCTCCCCTCTGATTGCAAAGGGGTGGGTGCCTATGTGTCCAACCTGTCTCCCTACAGGGGTGGGTCTACCTGTGCTCACCTTCATGTGGGTCATAAGATGGGTGATGGAGGAGTGAGAGAAGATGGGTGACAGAGGAGTGAGACAGTCGCAGACCCAGTGTGTACCTGTGCTTACCTTTAAATGTGTCTGAGGATGGGTGATGGAGGAGTAGGAAAGTTGCCGTGTGTACCTGTGCTCACCTTTAAAACATGTCAGAAGATGGGTGACAGAGGAGTAACAAAGTCACAGTGTGTACCTGTGCTCACCTTTACACGTGTCTGTCGGAAGATGGGTGACAGAGGAGTAACAAAGTCACAGTGTGTACCTGTGCTCACCTTTACACGTGTCAGAAGATGGGTGACAGAGGAGTAACAAAGTCACAGTGTGTACCTGTGCTCACCTTTAAATGTGTCGGAAGATGGGTGACAGAGGAGTAACAAAGTCACAGTGTGTACCTGTGCTCACCTCTAAACGTGTCGGAAGATGGGTGACAGAGGAGTAACAAAGTCACGGTGTGTACCTGTGCTCACCTCTAAACGTGTCAGAAGATGGGTGACAGAGGAGTAACAAAGTCACGGTGTGTACCTGTGCTCACCTCTAAACGTGTCAGAAGATGGGTGACAGAGGAGTAACAAAGTCACGGTGTGTACCTGTGCTCACCTTTAAGTGTGTCGGAAGATGGGTGACAGAGGAGTAACAAAGTCACAGTGTGTACATGTGCTCACCTTTAAACGTGTCGGAAGATGGGTGACAGAGGAGTAACAAAGTCACAGTGTGTACCTGTGCTCACCTCTAAACGTGTCGGAAGATGGGTGACAGAGGAGTAACAAAGTCACAGTGTGTACCTGTGCTCACCTTTAAATGTGTCAGAAGATGGGTGACAGAGGAGTAACAAAGTCACAGTGTGTACCTGTGCTCACCTCTAAACGTGTCAGAAGATGGGTGACAGAGGAGTAACAAAGTCACAGTGTGTACCTGTGCTCACCTTTACACGTGTCAGAAGATGGGTGACAGAGGAGTAACAAAGTCACAGTGTGTACCTGTGCTCACCTCTAAACGTGTCAGAAAATGGGTGACAGAGGAGTAACAAAGTCACAGTGTGTACCTGTGCTCACCTTTAAACGTGTCAGAAAATGGGTGACAGAGGAGTAACAAAGTCACAGTGTGTACCTGTGCTCACCTTTAAGTGTGTCGGAAGATGGGTGACAGAGGAGTAACAAAGTCACAGTGTGTACCTGTGCTCACCTTTAAATGTGTCAGAAGATGGGTGATGGAGGAATGAGACAGTCGCAGTGTGTACCTGTGCTCTCTGCCCACACACCAACAAATCATAATATCATGATAATGACAACAGCAACATTCTTTTTTTCACTGTATGTCAATACCCTCCATTTCTACCTTGTCACCAGTTCATTTTACAACTGTGTCTTTTTTGTAACTGCTACCAGTTCATACCAGTTCAGATGTTTTGCTGCTTTTTTTTTTTTCTCAAGCAAAAGTGGGTCATAACAATTTATTGAGCATAAAAATAAAGATTATGCGTGAAAATGTGTCATGTTATTCATCAAGCTGTAGGTAAATGTCTAAATTTTGAATTTAGGTAAATGTCTGTAGACTCTCTGAATTTGTAAAGCAGCCTGCAGAATCTGAGCACAGAAAATGTCTGTGACCGCTGAAACTTTGACCATGGGAAAAGTGTCCTGGGGATGGTATCAAATGTAGACATTCCACAAACAAATGACCAAAATGGCAAGAGAGTTTATCTTGACCAAGATTCATAAAGTATGGTATCATATTCCCATTGTCTCCCTTCCCTCCCCCCCCCCCACCCCCACCTTATCCATGCTCCCTCCCTCTTTCTCACGCACAAACCCTGGGAAGAGTGTTTTGCAGGCTAGTAAATTCTGGGAAGAATTACATTAAATGTGTAGATATTGTTTTGTTTTTTCACAGTTCCACCAGTACTGTAACATGTGTGCGTGTGTGTGCCTGTGTGCATGTGTGTGTGTGTGCGTGTGTGTGAATGACCACGCATGTGCATGAGCGTATGTGTGTGTGTGTGTGTATGTATCTTTGTATGTGTGTATGCGTGTGCATGTGCACATGTATGTGTGTGCATGCACGTGTCTATGTGTGTGTGTGTGTGTGTGTGTGTAAGTGTGTATATGTGTATGTGTGTGTGCTTGTGTGTTTATTTATACTCAAGCACATGTGCATGCGCAGGTGAGCATGCATGTGTGTGCATGTATGCATGTCAGTCTGTGTGTGTGTGTGTGTGTGTGTGTGTGTGTGTGTGTGTGTATAAGCCTCTTCATTTATGCATGTGTGTGTGTGTGTGTGTGTGTGTGTGTGTGTGTGTGTGTGTGTGTGTGTGTGTGCATGTGTGTGTGCACACATGCGCGCACGCCCATGCAGGTATGTACGTATTCATCTATCAGATAGTCTGATAGAAAATGAACTGCTTCAATGCACATTTGTGTGCGCAGAGTGCACAATTTATTTCTTTATTTCATGACCAGCAAAGTGACAGTTTTCATTTATCCAGAAACGATGTTTCGAAAGAAATAAAAGAAACCAAGCAAAATGCCAAGTCATGCGCACCTCGGAGTCTAACACATCCACAGCAAGCTGTAGATCCCCCTTAAGAGTCCAGTTTTCACAGGTTAGCAGACACAAGAGAACTCACCTGAACTCCGTCACTTCTTTTGCTGCCTGTAGGTCCGCCTTGGAGTCCAGTTTCCGCAAGTTGCGTACAAAGTCCTTCTGTTCCTCCGCGTGGAACACCTCGGTGTGTCGCTCATGAAACTTGTGGGCTGAAAAGCAGATCAGACCAGGTCCATGCGCTGTATCCAGTGTCTGTTGTGCTGGTATATGTGGACATGTTATCAGCCCGTGGATCAGTCCAGGACTGATGGGCTGTAGTTTGCATCTGATGTAAATTTTAAAAATTATTGATAAAGCTCTGCCAAAAATCATAGACAGACAAATCACAAGACAAAACATGATGCGTTTCTACCTTTTATGTCTTCTTCAGGCGAGATACACAACACACAGGACAAGATAAGATAATGCTGCTTATAGCCCAGCCGACCGCAAAGGGGCATATCAGGGCTGTCACCACGTTAAAATCAACTCACAGGTCATTCAACAACGAAAATAAACAAGCAATCACTTATCTTCATTCAATTCGGCACAAGATCTTAAATGATTGCTCATTCATTTTCGTTGTCCTGAGTGTTGTGTGTCTTGCCTGAAGAAGACCCAGGAGGTTGAAACACGTCGTGTTTTGTCTTGTGATTCGTTTGTCTACGTCGTTTTGCGGAGCTTTATCAATAATTTTTTCAAATTGTTTAGATTTCCGCGTGCAGTTGTCACCCCCTGCAACTGAATCTGCTGTGTCAATTGGTTGTATGTGAAAGTCTGTTGCTTAAAAAAGTGGATCAGACACAGGTCAATGATTTGTAGTTTGTGGAGGCACCTCTTGTGGAACCTGGGGTGTGAAAGGAAGATAGGGTTGACAACAACATAGAATCGCACATGCTCTCTTCAGCTGTGTCATGTGTAAAGGATGATAGGATTGACAACAACACGTGTCATGTGTAAAGGAAGATAAGGTTGACAACAAACACAGAATCACGACGTTCTCTTCAGCTGTGTCATATGTAAAGGAAGATAGACAACAACATGTGTCATGTGTAAAGGACGATAGGGTTGACAACAACACAGAACCACACCGTGTTCTCTTCAGCTGTGTCATGTGTACAGGATGATAGGATTGACAACAACACAGAATCACACCGTGTTCTCTTCAGCTGTGTCATAGGTAAAGGATGACAGGGTTGACAACAATAAAGAATCACACCGTGTTCTCTTCAGCTGTGTCATGTGTAAAGGATGATAGGGTTGACAACAACACAGAACCACACCGTGTTCTCTTCAGCTGTGTCATGTGTAAAGGATGATAGGGTTGACAACAACACAGAATCACACCGTGTTCTCTTCAGCTGTGTCATGTGTAAAGGATGATAGGGTTGACAACAAGTGTCATGTGTAAAGGATGATAGGGTTAAAAACAACACAGAATCACATAATATTTTCTTCACAGTTGTGTCATGTGTAAAGGATGGTAGGGTTGACAACAAGTGACATGTGTAAAGGATGATAGGGTTGACAACAACACAGAATCACATCATATTTTCTTCAGCTGTGTCATGTGTAAAGGTTGATAGGGTTGACAACAACATGTGTCATGTGTAAAGGATGATAGGGTTGACAACAACACAGAATCACACCATATTTTTTTCAGCTGTGTCATGTGTCAAGGATGATAGGGTTGACAACAACATGTCATGTGTAAAGGATGACAGGGTTGACAACAACACAGAATCAGGTGTTTTGTTGTTGTTTAAGAAGGGAGCATTATTTTCTTTTTTCCTTTTTTTTCTCTTTAACTAAACATTGAACACATCTTTTTTTTCCCTTCCAAATAGTGTACACAGGACATGACAATGTCATAGGTGTACAGGTGCACACACACACATGACAAAGAAGGATGCAGGTTACAGGTGCACACACACACACACACAGGGCAAACAATGACGCAGGTGTACAGGTAACCATGTCACAAAGAGGCAGTCACCTGAGGCCTTGGGTCCAGTAGCCAGCAGGTGGCTGTACATGTGTACGAAGACCGGGTATAGCAGAGAGGACAACTCCTCCGTCTGTACTGGCGGGCTCTCCAGGACAAACTTCCTCAGTCTGAAATCAGATCACACACACACACACACACACACATACACACATACACACACACATGCATGCACACACACACACATGCATGCACACACACACACACACACACACACACACACACACACACACACGCACACACATGCATATTTATGCAGTGGAATCAAAGTTCTTACATGAATATACACTTACTTTCCTCACGTTATAATACAAGTACTAGGACTTTCTTTTTCCTTTTTTGTTTATCTATATTCCCTGTTTGGCTAAATTCGCTTTCCATGTCAAACGTTGTGATAGCTAAAGACGGTTTGATTGCTCTGTTCGTCTAACATGTTGCAGCTAACCAAGATAATGCTGCGCCTGTTACACACTCCCAGTCTACGATCATTTTCACCTTTATTCTTCTTTCCACAGTACACCCTCGACAGAGAGAGAAAGACAGGCAGGAATTTAATTAAAATTAATCCCTATTTTTTTTTTTTTTTTTTTTACTTTACTTTTTTTTTTTTTTTTTTGCTGCTGCATCTTCTGTGCCACCTCAGTGGCAGTGCACCCACGCCGCTCATTCCCAACCCCTGTCCACAGCAACATCCTGGCCCAGCCTGCCACAGCCCCAGCACCGGCAATCCACAGGGAGCAAGTCAACGTCAGGTCGTCATGAAGTTGCCCACCGGAAGAGACATCACACTGCTGCCAAATCAATTCTATGGTGTTCAGTGGTGCCTGTTCTGATCCAACAAATGCAGGACACCACCTACTGAACTCACTACTGACAACAATCACTGCTTAGTTGCAGAGCCGGCATGAGTGAGCTCTCCCTCCAGAGGGCACCACCATGTTCCTCCAATGACAGCCCCCATGAACTTGACGATACCAGTGACCCTGACGGAATCAAACCAAGGCCACAGACATGGAGAGGACATTGAAAGTGAGGTCACCATAAAATCAGGGCATGAAGGGCCAGAGAATTTGAGACTTTTTTTTTAATGCTTATTGATGAGAATGTGGATGACGAAGATGATGCTAGGTTTCCATTCTGGTCTGAGACTACATGGTAGGGTTGTACTCTGTGCTTATTTTCATAACATATCCCGGCATCAACCAGACCCAAGATATACAGACACCTGCAGTGTTGGTCAGGAAATCTGAGTAACATTCTCTGAGACACATCCATTAAGTGGACAAAACTCAACTGTGTGGTCCCAGTCTTCCCAACTGAGCCCACGGCAAACTCAACTTTGGGTAGGAGCCGATCAAGGCAGAAAAATCCCACACATGCTCAGATGGGAATCAAACCTAAGATCTCACAGCTATCACTTCATCATGGCGACTGGTCCATTTTGGTGTCTTTACCTATTCTATGCCAAACTCTGCAGGATTTAAAGTATGAGGAGGAGGACATGTTCACAAGGGGCTGCAGACATCCAGAATAGAAGAGTCAGCCCACTGTTCTACCCTCAGTACCATCAGCTCTGATAATCCACAAATCCCTGAGGTAGTTGCTAAGGTCATCCGTACACATTACACAAACAGCAATGATCCTATCATGTCCTATCATATCCTCACACACAATAGTTTTACAAAATGGCCTCGCTGCACAGCAGATACTTTCTTGCATGCATATTTTTTTTTTTTTTATAACTCATTCCTATTTTTTTCTATTCTAGCCAGTATAACATCAATCCCAGGATGCCTTTGTCACAGAAACAGGCTGAAGACAATTTGCAAACACAGGAAAAGTGACCCACAGCGGTCTTCTCCCCCCAAAAATAACTGCAGCATCTAATAAGGGTCCAAGGGCAATTTTTTGGTCATTCTAGCAGCTAACAGAAAAACACACAGGTCACTACAAACATTTTGCTGTCAAGGATGTTTTTTTCCATTGTCAGTTTTCAATGCAGGCTGGGGTAACAGGGCAGAAAATGAGGAGGGAGGCCGGGGAGGGTTGGTCATTGTACTGTTCATGCTTCCACTCCCGACATGTTTTGCTTGTCAAAGAGTAGTGGCTTGCTCAGCATCTGTTGACAAGCCCCTGCAATGAAGAAAAAGAAACACCCGAAGATGCTGGGGAGGACCAGAGAAGCACTGCCTTCACCTGCCCTTTGAGCAGTCCCGTACCACCTTGGAGGCCTGCGCTGTGTTGACGATGGGTACAGGTGGCTTGCTCAGCATCTGTTGACTAGCACCTGCAATGACTTCCATTTCCTGTATCGCTTTCTATCCGGATGTCATAGCCAGGACACTTTTTGGTTATTATGTTAGACAGCATATGCTGCCACAGCTATGCAACTCCTGTACAACAGTGATTGGAACATTTTGAAACAGTCGCACATGCAGCATTTTGTGTGTGTGTGTGTGTGTGTGTGTGTGTGTGTGTGTGTGTGTGTGTGTGTGTGTGTGTGTGTGTGTGTGTGTGTGTGTGTGTGTGTGTGTGTGGTGTGTGCGAGTGCGCAGAAACGTCAATTCTATTTCTATCTCAGCATGATGTTATCAGCATTTAAAAAATCTGATTTTCCACATTAGTCCATGATATATTAATATTCTATCCATCCGGAATTCCTGCTGCAATGGTTTTATTCTAAAACTGAAGTCACGATGCACGGCAAGTTGGTGAGCCAGCCTTTCTTTCCCTAAGTCGAAACCATCACTGGGCAACCATTTAGCCAGGTGATAATAACTCTCACGAGACTTGCCATATAAAGAAATGAATCATGAATGACACGCAGTCTCAGGTAACATATCATCATGTAGAACAAATAATTATCGGTAGGTAGAATAGTCAAGCAGAACGTTTTCTACCACAGTCACTCAACTATCCATGAGTATGATCGGCCAGACAGCTGCCTCCAAACATGGCTGATGGGTACAGAGTGCTGGATGGCCGCTGAGGTGGCCATGGCTTGACCTCATGAACCCTAGGGGACAGGACTGAAATGTCTCTGTGTGCCTGTTTGTTTGTCAGCTGTCATGACGGCCTGGAAGACAGCGCTGGCACCAATCTCTTTGTGACAGTTCTCACTGACCGAGGTCAGAAGCCAACACCGGGAGATCATAACCGACAACGATAACCCATTGTTTTCATAGCCACCAAAAGTCAAAACAAACAAATATTTATTACCCAAACCAGCGCCAGTCACAACCCAATGTTATCACAACAGACAAGACTCAATGTCATCAAACTCCCAACAAAAAAGACCCACTTGTATCATAACAGGAGTCATGACCTTAAGTTATAACTGGAAATTATGACCCTGTGTTACCATGACATCAGCCATGATTCAATGTTATCACAGTTTCTGATAGCCAAGACCAGGTCATCATGCTGACCAGCAGTCATGACCAATACAGCCCCACCTAGTAGTAGTAGTACACTGCACGTGAAGTCACTGTAGTCACCAGGCATCCTCACCTAACCTGGCAAACTGCTACTCACAGGGGGTGAAGTCGCTGAGGTCCATTTCTTACCTGGTAAACAACTGGTCACATGGAGGTGAAGTCACTGAGGTCCATTCTTACCTGGTAAACAACTGGTCACATGCAGGTGAAGTCACTGAGGTCCATTTCTTACCTGGTAACAACTGGTCACATGCAGGTGAAGTCACTGAGGTCCATTTCTTACCTGGTAAACAAACTGGTCACATGCAGGTGAAGTCACTGAGGTCCATTTCTTACCTGGTAAACAACTGGTCACATGCAGGTGAAGTCATTGAGGTCCATTTCTTACCTGGTAAACAACTGGTCACTTGCAGGTGAAGTCACTGAGGTCCATTTCTTACCTGGCAAACTGCTGGTCATCGGAGGTGAAGTCACCACAAGTCCATATTTTACCTGATACACTACTGTCGCAGGAGGTGGAGTCACTGAAGTTCATACCTTACCTGATACACTGCTGGTCGCAGGAGGTGAAGTCACCACAAGTCTTTTAGTGATACACTGCTGGTCGTGGGAGTGAAGTCACAAGTCTATATCTTACCTGTCAAAGTGCTGGTCACAGGAGTGAAGTCACAAGTTTTAGTATGTTACCTGGCACACTTCTGGTCGCAGGAGTGAAGTCACAAGCCTATATCTTACCTGGCAAACTGCTGGTCACAGGAGAAGAAGTCACTGCTGATGCTGCTGCATGCTATGCTGTTTCTCCACACCTGCACTGATGCGTGAGCGCTTCCTGACCGACATCTCCTCCAAGGTCGTGACCAGTGTTCTGCGACCATGAATCTCAGCCTCCTGTGCCAGACAAACAAGCATGAAGAATGGACTGACAAGCCAATTGCTCCTGAAGGTGACTTTGCAGCAGAGTTAATACAGTTAAGTTCCTGAGTGTGCCTTCACATCAGCTGCCAGAAATCTATAAACAGAACTCATTCAAATCTTGTTAATTTAAAAATGGGCTTGATTTTGCTTTTGTTAGTGACTGCCGTTTCATGTGAGTGACTGTGGTCCATTATAATTAAATCTAGGAGTAGGAGTAGGACAGAAAATTTGAAGCTTACTGTGGCAGATACATCATGTGTACCCCTGGTCACCATTATAATTAAATCTAGGAGTAGGACAGAAAATTTGAAGCTTACTGTGGCAGATACATCATGTGTACCCCTGGTCACCTGTTTTGTGGGATGTCTGGCTTTGTTTTGCACTCAGAGGCCCTGGTGTCCTTCAATTTAAGTGTTTAAAAAAATAATACCTTTCTTCACAATTTTTTGGGGCCGGAATAGCTCAGTTTGTAGAGCAGAATCGTAATCTTGGGGTTGTAGGTTCGCATCTCTGCCAGGCCATTTCGGTACAAGGGGATTTTTTTTCCCTCGGAGTTAACACTGGTTCTGACTCCACTCCCCGCAGTCCTTTGAATGAGACTATAAACCAATGTTCCGTGTGTGAACACACGCACAACACCTTGCACACATGTAAAATCCCATCACCAACTTTCAGAAGAGAAGCCCACTTTGGCCGTTGGTATAGATGACATGTTACAGATGGCATGCACCTTCCCCAAAGTTGCAGTATGCTTGCCTTAATGGTGGGATAAAAATGGTCATACACACAAAAGTGTCAGAATAATCAACATGATGATTGTGGACACTACAAAAAAAGATTTAGAAGTACAGAAATCTGATTGAAACACTTTAACTGCACTCTCTCTCTCTCTCTCTCTCTCTTTCTGATGGTAACATAATGCCTTTTTATGTTTAGATTAGTGTGTGTGTGTGTGTGGGGGGGGGGGGGGGGGGGGCATGCGTGCGTGCGTGCGTGCGTGCGCGCGCGCGCATGCGTGCATGTGCCAGAGAGGCAGACAGACAGACAGACATGACAGAGACCGATAGACGGACAGAGAGAAAGAGACAGACAGAGAGAGATGATAATGATGAATCAAACGATCTACAGCAATCACGGACTAACGAGTCACAATGATACTAGAGTCTAATCAGATCAGTGCAGCGCCGAACTGAACTTTGCACTTTACCAGATAATGTCGTCGCCTCATGTATTGCGTGACAGCACTCCTTATCTGCTCACTCTTTGCTCGCTTCATCCTCCTGGTGTTTCGTCGTATGCATGGAAGCGGGTGAAATACAAAAACTGATCAAGAAGTCAGCTTCGCAACTTCGTAAATTGAAGCCATTTTGTTCGACTTCCTGTTGCCGTGGATGTCTAACAACCAAAATACATACATACAAATCTGAGGAATGACGGTAACTACTGGTCGGGGACTCGCTGATCCACTGAAAACAAACACCCGACTCCTTTATAAGGGGTGGAGAGAGCTTGTCCATCAGACGCTCAGGCTGACAGGTGGGACATAAAGTAAAATGGCAAGTCTCAAGTCCGAAGGCATATAGTTCCATTGATAAGACGAAAGCATAGGCCTAATGCTTTGTGTGCGGCGACCGACTGTACGGCAGTTTTCATAATCATAATCATAATAACAATAATAATAATAATAATGATAATAATAATAATAATAATATAAATAGTAACAAAAGTAATAATAATAATGATAATAACGTGTTTGTTATCTATAGCTATATATGTGTCATGCATATATGCAGGACGATTTGCATGACTGGGTGGGCCAAGCCATGTTTGAAAATAGTTGAGTTTTACGTCCTCATAGCGAAAGCTTTTAGGGACATGTCTTTCATTCACGGTAGTCTTTGAAAAAGCATGTTTTTCTTCTTCTTTTTTCTCCACTGTATAGATATAGGTCTATCTAGTTTAGCGCTAGAGCTAGAGAGAGAGTCTTTTTTTTTTTTTCTTTTTTTTTTTTTTCAATGTTTAAATGAATATAACACCATCAAAACCACGTTGACAAAATGTCATTTTTGCCATATATGATATGTAGACCTATAGATGGTGAACTTTTTCTC
>JADBJO010018555.1:22500-35106 GCA_016801955.1 Conus betulinus | reverse complement strand
AAACAGTAGGGAAGAGATAGGGGACGAGAGAGAAGCAAAAGGAGCGAGAGACAGAGAGGATGGAAGAGGAGAGAGAAGGACCAGAGACAAAATGGAGAGAGGAAAGAGAGACAGAAAAGAGCCAGAGAGACAATAGGAAATTGGCAATGTGATACCGTATTGCACATGATGACAGGACGGGTCTTTGGACAGGGGGGGGGGGGGACGAGGGGGGGGGGAGAGGTGGTACAGAACATAAAATTTCACTATGCAGTTTAATGAAAACAAATAGGTACACCATTCATTCAATAGTGGGTAATCAAATAAAAGGATAACAAAACAAATAATAAATAGGGAACATTCCTTATGTCATCACGCGGCTGCGCGCGCGATGATGAGCGCGCACAAGCAAAAAAAAACACAAACAAAAAAAAGATGAGGTTGAAAAACTGAGAGAGGAAGGGGTGGGGTGGGTGGTGGTGTGGGGAGAGGGGAAGGTGGCGGAGGGAGCAGGAAGGAGTTGGGAGGGGCGGGGGGCGGGAGGGGAAGGTGGGAGGCGAAATGGGGGTGGTGGGAGGAACTGAAGGTCTGGGTTAAGGAAGGAAGGGAGGGGGAAAGGGGGCTGGAAACATGCCTGGGTGGTATGGAAATGTGAGGCGAGTGGGGAGGGGGGGGGTGGGGGGGGGGGGGGGGGGGGGGGGGGGGGGGGGGGGGGGGGGGGGGGGGGGGGGTTGGGGGGGGGGGGGGGGGGGGGGGGGGGGGGGGGGGGTGGGGGGGGGGGGGGGGGGGGGGGGGGGTGGGGGGGGGGGGGGGGAGGGCGGGGGGGGGGGGGCGGGGGGGGGGGGGGTGGGGGAGGGGGGGGGAGGGAGGGGTGTGGGAGGGGGGGGGGGGGAGGGAGAGGGGGGGGGGGGGGGAATGGGGGGGATTGGGGGATGCCCATTTCCGCAGTTAGAACAAAGGAAACAGTGCGGAAACACGACCAGAGGCGGGAAAGAAAAGAAAGAAGAAAGGAAAGAAAACAGAGAGAGAGAGAGGGAGAGAGGAGAGCGGAGAGGGAGGAGAGAGAAGGCGGAGAGGAGAGGGATGATGAGAGAGGAAAGAGGAGAGAATGGAGAGGGAGGGAGGAGAGGGAGAGGTAGGACAGAGGGAAGAAGAGTAAAATCCTAACGGTCTAAGCGCAGCCTGACCACCAAGGGATAGGAGAGGGGGGGGGGAGCGGGTGAATGAGGAAGAGAGTCACAAATGCTAAGAGAGAGACAGAGATGAGAGAGAGAGGGGAAGAGAGGGAGGTGAACAGGAGAGAGGGAGGAGAGAGAGTTTAAGTTACAAAAAGTTAATGCTGAGAGAGAGCCAAAGGATAATAAGAGAGAGAGAGAGGAGAAGGGAAACAGCTAGAGTCAAAATTTTAATGTGAGAGAGAGAGAGATGAGAGAGAGGAGATATGCGAGAGAGGGAAGGAGAGAGAGAGAGAGAGGGACGAGAGAGGAGCGAGAGAGAGAAAAACAGCTTCAGAAGTCAATTTAAGTGAGAGGAGGAGAGAGAGGAGAGAGATGAGGAGACGAGAGATAGGAGCGGAGATGGAGGAGTTGCGAAGAAGAGAGAGAGAAATGGGGAGACAGGAAAGACAAGACGAAAGAACAAGAAAGAAAAGCGAAGAAAAAGAAAGAAAAAAAAAGCCGAACACGAATGAGATGAGAGGACAGATAGAGAAGACAGAGACAGAGACAGTACAGAGAGAGAGAAGAGAGAGAGGAGAGAGAGTAGGTTGTGAAAGTGCTAAAAAAAAAGAAGAAAAACAAGGAAAATGAGGAGACAGAGGAAAGACGGGGAAAAGGAAAGAAAAGACAGAGAGACAGAGAGAGAGGAGGGTTCAGTCTCAAATTAAAATGATTAAGAGGGTGTGGAGAGAGAGGGAGAGAGAGAGGAGGACGAAGGACGAGGAGGGAGGAGGGGGAGAGGGAGGAGAGGGATGGGAGAGAGAGAGAGAGGAAGAGAGCGGATCATTGGAGGGGAGAGAGAGGAGATGAAGGGAGCAGAGAGAGGAAGAGAAAAGGGAGGAAAAGAGAGAGAAAAGAGAGGAGGGAGAGGGAGAGGAAAAGGTGGGAGAGAGGAAAAGGAAAAGTAAATAAGAGAGGAAAGTAAAATTAAGAAGGAGAAGGACAGGAAAGAGAGAGGGAGAGAAAAGAGAGAGGAGATGGGGAGAAGGAAAGAGGAGAGGTGAGAGGTAGGAGAGGAGAGAGGAGAGAGAGAGAGGTAAAGGTCAAAACGGAGGGGAGAGATTGAGAGGAGCAAGGAGAGAGTCAAAATGCTAAGAGGAGAAGGGGAAAGAGAGGAGAGAGGAGAGGAGAGATGGAGAGGAGAGAGAGGAGAGAGAGAGAAAGAAGATGTGGGAAGGAAGGGTGTGTATGTGTGTGTGGGTTGTGGAGGGGAGGGGGGGGGGGGGGGGGGGGGCGGGGGTTGGTGTGGTTGGGGGGGGGGGGGTTGGTGACGGAATTGGGAAGCGGGGAAAATGATAACCAAATGAACAAAACAAAGCACGTCACAGGAGGCCGGGGGGAGGAAATGGGAAGGAAGAAAAGAATGGACCCTCTGCACCAGGAGGGAATGGAACAGGGGAGCGGGGCGGGGAAGGGGGAACGGAGGGGGGGGGGGGGGGGGGTGGGGGGGGGGTTGTGTTGCATGTCTGGTGTATGGAGGATGGGGGTGGGGTGGGGGTGTGAAGGAGGGGGAGAAAGAAGGACAGACAGGGGGACAGGGTGGGGGTGGTGGTGGTGGTAGGTGGTGATATCTATTCATTGAGGTTTATAAGGATTCGTGTTTTGTCGACCCGAGGGCTCTATCTCTCTCTCTCTCTCGCTCTTCTCTATCTACTCGCTCTTATCTGTGCGTCCGTTTATTGATTGCTGTCATGCGTGTATGCGTGTTGTGTATATGTGGTGTGTGGTGTTGTGTGTGTGTGTGGTGGGTGTGTTGTGTGTGTTGTGTTGTGTTATGGTAGTGTTGTTAGGGTGTGGCTGTGTGTGTGTGTGTGTGTGTGTTGTGTCTGTGTGGTTGGTTTCTAGCAAGATATTTCCCCTTGAGATAAATATTGACTCTTTTTTTAAAATACCCAAAATCGAGAGGAAACAAGAAGACAGAAAAAAAGGGGGAGGAGGAACAAAAACAAGAAAAAAGGGAGAGAGACAGAGAGAGAGAAAGGGAGGAGAGAGGGGGAGCGGAGACCGTGAGGAGAGAGGAGGGGGAGGAGAGGGCAGAGGAGAAGGCCTGACGAGGATGGAAGGAGGGGGCACGAGAGAGACGGAGAGCGAGAGAGAGGGAGGGGGTAGGTGAGGAGGTGGGCAGATGGAGAGACGAGAGTAGAGAGAGAAAAGAAAAACCACCAAGATTGATGTCTTTCATTTAAGCTTTTTAAAACTGTCCACTTCTCCTTCAGTACAGAGGCAATATGTATTAGAGAGAAGCCTTGTAGTCATAATGGTAGGGAGAGAGAAGACTCTCTGCAGTCCTAGCGGTTTTGAGAGAAGGTTTTTTTATCTGCAGTCCTAATGGTTTATTTTTGAGAGAGAAGCCGGTAGTCCTAATGGTTAGGATTTTTAGAGAGCAGCCTTGTAGTCCTTGTGGGTTAGAGAGAAGCCTGTAGTCCTAATGGTTAGGAGAGAAAGTCTGTATATCATAATGGTTAGAGGGGGAGAAGCCTGCACTAGTCCTAATGGTTTTAGAGAGGAGACTGAAGTCCTGCAGTTCCTAATGGTTAGGGAGAAGCCTGCAAAGTCCTAATGGTCAGAGAGAAGGCCTGTAGTCCTTGTGGTTAAGAGATGGAGAAGCCTGCGAGTCCCTAATGGTTAGAAGAGAGGAAGGAGAGAGCCTGCAGTCATATGTTAGAGAGGAAGCCTGCAGTATCATAAGGGTTTAGAGGAGAGATCAAGAAGCCTGTAGTCCTTGTGGTTACAGAGAGAAAGCCTGCAGTAATAATGGTCAGAGAGGAGAAGCCTGCAGTCCTAAGGTCAGGAGGAGAAGCATGCAGTCCTAATGGTTTAGAGAGAAGCCTGCAGTACTAATGGTTAGAGAGAAGCTGTAGTCCTTAAATGGTTAGAGAGAAGCCTGCAGGTCCTAATGGCTAGAGAGAGAGAGCAGTGCAGGGGCAGAAGGCCTGCAGTCCTAATGGTTAGAGAGAAGCCTGCAGTCCTAATGGTTTAGAGAAGGTGTACCGGCTTAAGAGAGAGACGCCTGCGTCATAATGGCCTTCAACCAGGAAGCAGGTCCGATCGGATTATTTTTCGGCTCGCAAACCCTGTCGGCTGACACCTGGGTAAGAAAATGTAAATGGGGGGGGAAAACTGATTCAAGGCTAAGCAAGGAAATGGGGGAAAGATTAAGGTCAGGGGAAAGATAAAGGCGGAACAGGAAGATGGGCCCCGTCCTCCATCATGTCGTGCCACACACGACGTGTTATGTGAACCTCCGACAGTTTTCTGTTCCAATGCCCAACAGGCTATGGGCACTATATAACCTTTAAACCTCAAATTCTGCTGGTAAAATATGAAATGAGGGGCAGGGTACAGTAAACAAATAAACAGGTTGGGTAACTCTCGCTCCTGCAAGGAAAACATAACTCCAAAGGAATGCTGCTTTACGACACCGAATCGCCTAGCAGACCATGACAGCACAGAGCACAAAGAACACAAACAAGGAAACGTCCCCTCCCCCCCCAAAAAAAAAAGGGTTCCAAGCTTACCAATATACCCTGTCCCGAACACATCTACACAGCAACAAAGAAAACTGAAGATGCGATGTCTTGTCTGCCAGGCGATTCAGTGTCGTAAGCAGCATTCCTCTGGAGTTACGTTTTATTGTGGGAGCAAGAGTTACCCTACCTGTTTATTGTGAAGGCGACATGTTATGAACGCTTACTATAATCCCTGGCTTGGAGAAATCAATCTTTTGTGGAGCGGCGGGGGGGTACTTAATGTTGTGCGTGCGAAAGTATCGTCTGCAGGTGGCTTGAATGGAGGGGGGAGGGGGGGGGGGGGGATGGGCTGAAACATAGTTGTCTCATGCGACTACCGCGTTTCTGTGTAGGCTTGTCACATAGGTACACGATGGATGTGTGTGTGGTGTGTGTGTGTGTGTGTGTGTGTGTGTGGTGTGTGTGTGTGTGTGTGTGTGTTTTGCAATGTGCCTTTTTTTCTAAATATATTTTCTCTCTGGTCTTTTGTTCTTCCTCTCTTCTGTCTCTTAAAAATTTCAGGCTTAGACTAACGAATCACAAGACAAAACCCGACGCGTTTCGACCTTTTAGGTCTTCTCCAGATAAGATGCACAACACTCCGGACAGCGAAAATGAACAAGTAATCACTGAGGAGGGTCCGTCTTCATTTAATTCAGCGCCAGATGGGCGTCGTGAAACTCATTTAAATCTTTATCCATTTCCACGCGAGAGACGGTTTTTTCAACGCCCATCTTGCGCTGAAGTGGATGAAGATAAAGCGATCACTCGTACATTTTTCGTTGTCCCGAGTGTTATGGTGTTTACTTGAAGGAGACTTAAAACGTCGAAACGCGTTGTGTTTTTGTCTTGTGATTCGTGTGTCTACGTTTTTTCCGGCGGAGAAGGCCCTTATAAACAATTTCTAAAGATCGTTGAGATCTTGTTAACAGATTATCCAGCTTGAACCGTCCCTTGAGTCGAAATGGATACAGTTTGAATGATTCAACGCCTACCTTGCGCTGAAGAGATCAAAGCTAAGTGACAAAACCGTTCATTTTCATCGTCCTGTGTGTTGTGTCTTGCATGAAGAAGACCTAGAGGTGGCGAAACGCGTCGTGTTTTTGTCTTGTGACTCGTTATGTGCCGTGTTGAATTGTCTCATGGCGGTTCGCTAACATTTAAGTTTGTGTTTAGGATTTCCGCCTGCAGTCGTCTCACGGGTGCAACCAGATTATCCAGGTCGTTCATGATCTCAGTGACTGATCGCTCCTCCAAATGAAGACGACGGCACTAAAGGATGGCAACTCCACCGCCGCCCCTCACCCACCCAACTGTGTTGGAAGGCAGCACAGCACGTGGACACTCGTCCGACGACTGATGCCGAGAATGTGACGAATGCCAGACAACGGTACGTACTCCTCTTTCTGCCCCGGTGTGTGAACTGGCACAAGTCATCATCATGCGGGTATCCTGCGCATGGGATGAACACCGAGGGGTAGGGTTATTTGCGTGTCGGCCGGTTCTGTCTGACTGCTTGTTGCAGCCACGTAATTCGAAAACTGTCTGCCGGATCCGTTTTTAAATTGTACAAGATAGTTTACTGGATAGGTAACTGCACACTAGAACGGTTTGTTTGTTTGTTTTGTTTGTCCTCCCATCGCTCTTGTGTTTATTGAAAATAATGCCGAAAGGAAAATGCCTGTCCGACGCGGGGGAAAATATTTCACATTAAAGCGATTAAAAAAAAAAAAAAAAAAAAAAAAAAAAAAAATTATTGCTGACTTTAGATTGCTTGTTTGACAAGCAGTGTGGAGAGAGACTGTTGATGAAAAGCACTTTTCATTTCATTAATGAAAGAAAAATGTTTAAGGTATTCTAATCATTTAAAACAAAACAAATATCGCAAGCGCGCAAGCACGCACGCACACACACACACACACACACACACACACACACACACACCAGTTTTCAAAAACCTTTTGAAGGACAACCAAATCACGCGGTTTTGAAAGCAATACTGTTAAAAAAAAAGAATGCAGCAATTGCATTTATTATTACAATTTACTGTCTCAGTTACCGTTGAAAAATTACTGTTTCACTCACAATTAAAAACTACTGTTTCCGTTAAAATTTATTGTATTTCATTTTCACAATTACTGTTAAGCAACATTGCGGTGTGAATTACTATTAAAAAAAAAAAATCACCTTCTCAACTACTGTTCGATTTTTACTGTATCGTTAACTGTTTAAAACTGATCGCATTAGTAACTGTTAAAACGTATTGCCTCAATTAATGCTCGAATTTCTTGTCACATTAGTTTGAATATTTACTATCTCAATTACTATTAGAATTTACTGCCTCGCTAACTACAAGCATTTTACTGTTCTTGTTAAAATTTGCTGTTTCAGATTACTGTTCGACTTCTTGTTAACATTCATTATGTCAATAACTGTTGAGATTTTCATCTATAAATTACCGTTCGCATTAAATGAGGAAACTACTGTTGAAATTTACTATCTCACGCCACTGTTAAAATTCACAATCTCAGTCACTGTTAAAATTGTCTGATTTTCTGTTGAAACTTTACGCTGTCAATTACTATTGAAACAATATCTTAATAACTCGACGTCCGTCTATGATAAATTTATGGCCTCTTTAAACTGTTGTATGAAAATTGATGATGATGAAACGGACACATTCAAAATAGGGTTGTTTGAAAAGCAAAATCATTAACTGCTGTTAAAAAAATATTTTTATCAGAATTAAAAAACTGTTGTTTAAAAAAAAAAAAAAGACGAAGAAACCCGCGGTAGTATGTGTTGTGTGAAAATAGCTTTCATGATTGTAAATCGACATCCTTTTCTGAAACATTACTAGCTGAATATTCACCTTTTTTTTTTTTTTTTTTTTTTACAGTTATATATTTGTTAAAAGTTTATTTACTTATTCGTCTATTCATTATATTTGTAGTATTCTTACATTATCATCACAATCATTATCATCTTCATTATACTATCTTAACTATCATTGTCATTGTTATATCATCATCATTATATCATCATTGTTGTTTTGTTGTCTATATGTAATTATTATCATATCATAATTATCATCATTATTTTCTATTAATATTGTTATGGTGATGATGGTGATGATAATGATGATGATGATTACAGACAGACAGACAGACAGACAGACAGAAGGGCAAACTAACGTAACTTATAAAATTCTTATCGTTGTTTATAACGCTCTTTCTCATGAGATTCCAATCTGCTCGGTCGCAATGGTCAATGGGAACCTATCCCCAGCTTCTTTTCCTCCTGATTTCTTCATTCAGTGACTGATTCATCCAGATCTCAATTACCGCGCGCGCCGCTGCCTCGTAGCTTACTCGACGTGGTGTGGCGCGCATATGGGCTAGCCCTCATGCTGTGACACCTTCTTGATGACACTGAATTGAAACCGATTCTGATCCAGTAGTCTTTCAGACTCATCCGCAGTGTTGTGATGTTGGAAAAACAGAGAGAGAGAGAGAGAGAGAGAGAGAGAGAGAGAGAGAGACGGACAGACAGACAGACAGACGACAGTACAGACCACAGCAGACGGGGTAGACAGAGAGAGACAGACGGACGGGGGGAGAGAGAGAGGAGGGGGGGGGGAGGGGGGAGAGAGAGGGAGAGTGACAGAGACAGACAGAGACAAGACAGAGACAGAGAGACAGACAGACGAACGGACAGATGGACAGACAGAGACAAATAGACAGACAGGACAGACAGATAGACGGAAGAGAGAGAGAGAGAGAGAGAGAGAGAGAGAGAGAGGAGAGAGTGGAGACAGAGAGAGAGACAGACAGAGACAGAAAGAGAGACAGAGACAGAGACACAGATAGAGACGGAGAGACGGACAGACAGACGGACAGACAGAGACAGATAGACAGACGGACTGACAGAGAGAGCAGAGGAGAAGAGAGAGAAGAGAAGAGAGATGAGAGAGATGAAGAGAGTGAGAGACAGAGAGACAGACAGACAGACAGAGGACAGACAGACAAGACAGACAGAGAGAAGAGATGGAGAGAGAGAGAGGACAGGCAGTGCGAGAGCGAGTATGTGTATGTCTGTATATATGCCATGTGTGTTCGGGTGTGTGTGCGTGTGTGTGTGTGTGGGTGTGTGTGTGCAGAGAGAGGAGAGAGAGAGAGAGAGAGAGAGAGGAGCCAGAGAGAGGATGAGAGAGACGGGGGAGAGGGAAGAGAAGAGAAGGCTTTCTTTTTTTCTTTTTTTTTTTTTTTTGTTTTTTTTTTTTTTTTTGTTGTTGATGAAGGATGTACCATTGTATGTTTTCCTGTGCGTTTATGTACGACCAAAAGTTGTATATTTAGTTGTAAATGTGTATGCACTTACCCAGGCAGATTGTAATTCGGTTTTTTTTTTTTCCTAACACCAATCAGTGTCAGTCAATTCTATTAAGAGTACGAGGAAAACAAGGTATTATGTAGTAATCAAGTATATTTCAATGCATATCCAAGTAAAGTATAACACACACACACACACACACACAAACACACACACAACGGGGGCAGATATTGACAGGCGACTCTGTGAGGGGGGGGGGGGGTGGGGGTGGGGGGGGGGGGGGAGAGGATAGAGTGAGAGGTGAGCGAGAGGAGAGGAGCAGACAACAGGCAGAGAGACGAGAGACGGCACACACGAAAGTTCGGAAGATATAGACGGCCGCTGGACATACGGACCAAAAGATCGACAGAGCCCGCCGCCCGCGCCACTGACAGGACGGGGAGAACGGACTGGCAGCGAACAGGTAGACAGACGGTACGGGCCCAAGACTACGGCAGGACGGAAAGGCAGAGGGAGAGAGGAGAGAGGGAGCGCGAGAAGAGAGAGAGATTTGAGAAGAGAGAGGAGTGGAGAGGGTTACACCTGAAGGGAAAAAAAACATAAAGAACGGGCCATCCCTATTATAAAGGACCGCACCGCGAATAAGAGGTGGGTCATATTCAAAACAGATTTAACAGAGTAATAATAGGCAGGCCTATTATAGAATACGGTTAGAATGGAGGAGAAGACCACCAGAAGAAATAATCTCCGATCAAAAATTAACGGTATTGTTCAAGATGAACTTGCGGTACACGAAAAAAAAAAATACTGCAAACTGTACCAAATTCTAATAACAACCAACAAAACATAATTCAAATGCAACTAATACAATAAAAACGCTCTTTGGGTTTTCTTCTGGGCAACAGCGAGAGCATGTCAAATCAACAATGAGCATCAATCAAACCCAAGAAGGGAAAACACTAAGGAGACAAAGAACAGCGCGAACGAGTAAAACGACGTTGGAAGCTCGAGATGATAGAACGCCACAAAAAAACAACTTAGTAAATAATAACGACTACAACAACCGACATGATACAATAGGATAAAATCAAACCGCACTCGCACTCTATCTACCACCAAAAATAAAAAATTAAATATAATAAATTATAACAATAGAAAATGATGGGATCGACATGAAAATCAACCCGCTAACATCTTAGCTTATATACACCAAACAAAAAAAAACAAATAAAATAAATAAATAAATAACAAAGCACAATAGAAAATGATAGTAGTAATATAAAAATAAAACCCGCAAAAAGCAAATATCTATACACTATCTAATCGGTAAGTTGTATGTCTGTCTGGAGGTCTAAGTATTGATTTTGTTAGTCCCACATGATGAGGATAAGGTCGGCGGCGAGAAAATCTCCTCTCTCTTCTCTCTCTCTCTCTCTATCCTCTCTCTCTTCTCTCTCTTATTAACCTAACTGCGGGCTATTAACATGGATACTCGACGTGTACGGTCTTATATGGGCATTTCCCAAAATTAATGGCTTCTAGTACTTTTCCAGAGAGAGTAACAAAAGTCAAAGAGTGTTAGATACCCAGCCCCCCCCCCCCCCCGCAGCGATTAGCAGAGAGTCAAGGCCTCTGCTCTTCCGTCTCATGCTTGTCTGTCCGGTCCTCTTCTTCAGTTTAACTTCTCCTTCGTCGTCATCGGTCGTCGGGCGTCGTCGTCGTGGCTTCTTGTCTGTCGTCACTTTCATTTTCATCTTCTTTCTTCTCTCATGTGTCATGCTTTGTCTTCCTTTTTCTTTCACTACTCTTCTGTTTATTCTTTTACTGATTCTTCCTTCTTGATTTCTCCTAGACTTTCTCCTTTCGGTCGCTTCTTTTCTTTCGTCTTTTTTTTTTTTTTAATTCTTTAGTCTTCCCCTTCCCTTCCTTCTTTTTTTTTTTCTCTTCCTCGTCGTCGTCTTCCTGTTGTTGACGAAGAGGAACTGCTTTCTCACCAGTCGACAGAACAGGGAAGGATATAATCTGATGCGCAAGCTATATATCATATCTATGTGATCCGACGAGACTTGGTTGTACAACCGAAAAACGTCAGTTTACACTGCCAAAACATCGCACAGTCCGACAGCCGTAATGTAAACATAACTGGTCATGTCTATGTATACGAGCAACAAAAACTTCGGTTCGGATCTGAACGGGAGTAGAGAGGGGAGAGAGAGGTTGAGAGAGAGAGAGAGAGAGAGAGAGAGAGAGATAGAGAGAGACGCAGACAGACAGACAGACAGACAAGACAGAACAATGCAGGAAACAGAGAAAAAAATCTATCACCGTCTTTTGTGTCGGATACTGTACCTAAGTTTTTCTAAATTAATAATCAAAAAAAATTTTTTTTTCTCCAATAACGGTATTTATTTTACGCTCTACCTCGAACATCAACCACACGTGTTCGCCAGTGTTATGTCACTTACAATTTATAACTCTTCACATAGTTATGTAATGGTGATCAAGCACATCATGGCCAGATAGCGCACAAAAAGAGAAAAGAAAGAACACACCCACAAACACACCCCCACCCATAACCACCCACCATCCCCCCCCCCCCACACCCCCGTCCCCCCTCTCACCCCCCCCCCACCCCCCCCCCCCCCCCCACCACCCCCCCACCCCACCCACCCCCCCCCCCGAAAAAAAAAAAAAAGGAATAAAAGTCAACGCAGTTAATTCTCAAATCGTTCGTTAAAAGATATTTTCACAGCTCCCAGGTAAAAAACAAAAAAAAAAAAATGCGAGTATATTCGGTTAGTTGTAAATCAGATGAAGAAGAGAATACTGTGTTTCATTTCTGTCATAGTGGCACACAGTGTAGAACAAAAAACATACTGACATCGTGGGACTTGTCTGCTCACAAACCACACCCCCCCCCCCCTCCCCCCACCTACCACCACCCCCCACCCCAACCCCCATCCCCCTTCCTACATTCACTTTTTCTTTCTTTCTCTCTCTCTCTCTTCTCTCTCTCTCTCTCTCTCTCTCTTTTTCTCTTTTAACTTTAACCCTTCGCAAACTTCGAGAGGTAATCCCTTATTTTCATTAGTCCCATTCTTCTCCTATCAACAACTTTTTCTGTTTTACGTAGTCTATGGGCAGAAAGTCAACATCAATGCAGGATTGTGAAAAACAGCAGTTTGTGGCCGAAACGAGCGTGAAGCAACGCTGTTTCGGGTAGTTTTCCCCCTCGTCTGTCTGACCGTTTCGAAATTCTTACTGCTCTAAATGTTTGTGAGGGGTTCTTTGATTGTGGGTTTCTGTTTCACCTGGAAAAAATATTGTGTGACATAAAGCTGACTTACAGAAACAAAAAAAATTCGTTGTCTTCTGGGTCTTTTTCTTTGTATCATCATCATCGCCATCGTCGTCTCAACATAGCTACTTGAAAACTAACTGTAGTAAATACTTGAACTTGACTTGCTGCTTACCCCCCCCCCCCTCTCTCTCTCTCTCTCTTTTTTGTATCATCATCATCATCATCATCATCGTCGTCGTCGTCGTCTCAACGTAGCTACTTGAAAACT
>JADBJO010018555.1:15000-17500 GCA_016801955.1 Conus betulinus | reverse complement strand
ATAGAAACCTCACAGTATTTCAAACACTTTACGAACGTCAAGGAATCCATAGAGCCTGTCAATACTCTACAAACGTCACAGAATCCATAGAGCCTGTCAACACTCTACAAACGTCGTAGAATCCATAGAGCCTGTCAACACTCTACCAACGTCATATAGAATCCATACAGTATTTCAACACTTTACGAACGTCATGGAATCCATGTAGTTAATCATCCCTGTAGAAGTGTAGTAGAACTTAGTCAACACAATATAAATGTTCTGCTTACTGGCGCCCGACTGATAGTTCGTTGTACATTAACTTTCAGACAAACGGACAGCGAAGATCGATTTTTTTTTTTTTAATCGTTCAATACAGTTTGAAGGTTTTCATTTTTCTTCACGATTTCAGCGAGACACGATTTCAGTAAGTCTGTCCCCGCAGTTTCAGTCGTTAATTAAGGCAGTGCTGAGAAACTGAATATGACACTAGGAACGAACGAAGCGTTTTCTTGCGAATCCGGAGCGCAGATTGAGATCAAGGATATTTATACCGATTTCCACCCCAGGGAGGTTCCATACGGTTACTTCCCTTTGCGCAAACTCGAACGGTTCAAAGGGCATGTGGGGGGTGGGGGGGGGGGCGGGTGGGGGTGGGGTGGGGGGGGGATTCTTTTCGTTTTTTTTCCCTTTTTATTTTTTTTACTTTTATTTCATTTTATTTTATTTTGTTGTTGTTTTCCTTCCATGGATGGGATTGTTGGGCTGCACGTAAGTCAATGGCCTTGGATTAGCAATTGAAAGACCGATCATTCAGGATTCAAGCCAGGGGTGGTGGTGAAGATCGCTGGAATTGTGCGTCTGACAACCGGAATCGTGTGTCTGACTGCAGCAGGAATCGTGTGTGTCTGATTGCAGGAAGCGTGTGCTTGATTGCAGGAATCGTGTGTCTGATTGCAGAAATCGTGCGTCTTGATCGCTGGAATCGTGTAACGGATTGCTGGAATCGTGTAACTGATTGCTGGAATCGTGTAATTGATTGCTGGAATCGTGTAACTGATTCCTAAACTCACGTGACTGATTGCTGAAATCGTATAAACTTGATTGCAGGAGTCGTGTAACTGATCGCTGAAAGCGTGCAACTGATCGCTAGAAATTGTGTAAACTGTTTGCTGAAATCGTATTACTTGATTGCAGGAATCGTTGGACTGATCGCTGAAATCATGTGACTTGATTGTAGGAATCGTGCGACGGATCGCTGAAATCGTGCGACTGCTCGCTAGAAATAGTGCAACTGACCGGGGGGCCGGAATAGTTCAGTTGGTAGAGCGCCGGACTCGTGATCCTGGGGTTGCGGGTTCGAATTTCGGTACAGGGGGATTTTTCCCCTCGGAATTAACATTGGTTCTGACTCCATTCCCCATACAGTCCTTCAAATGAGACTATAGTCCGAGGTTCCGTGTGTGAACGCACGTACAGCATCATCTTGCGCAAAACGTAAAATCCCATCACCAACTTTCGGAGGAGAAGGCCAGTTTGGCGTTGGTATGGATGACACGTTATCACAGCATGCACCTTCCCCGAAGAAGATGGAGTATAGCTGCCTTAATGGCGGAATTAAAAAAAAAAGGTCATACACACAAAACTTCACTGCCTATCTATACAGCAGTGCCCGCAGGAGTGTCAGCCTGCGTACGCAGAAAAAGAAAGAGAAAGAAAGAAAGAAAGGGCAACTGATCGCTGGAATCGTGTGACTGATAGCTGACACAGTGTAACTGATCGCTGGAATCGTGTGTCCATTTGCCAGACTCGTCTAACTGGATCGCTGGAATCGTGTGTCTGATTGCCAGATTCGTCCAACTGATCGCTGGAATCGTGTGTCTGATGGCGAGACTCGTCTAACTGATCGCTGGAATCGTGTGCCCTGATTGCCAGACTCGTCTAACTGATCGCTGGAATCGTGTGTCCTGATTGCCAGGCTCGTCCAACTGATCGCTGGAATCGTGTGCCTGATTGCCAGACTCGTCTAACTACAGGGCGATCTGGGTTCGAGAACCAGTGGTTTGCCTGGTCGGCTTTCAGCGAAAGTCTTTCAGTCCGCCATTGTTGTACTCATCAGGCCTCAAAACCTCTTTTTCAGTTTCATCAGAAAGGTGTCATGGCGTGCGGTTCGGTTCACATATGCGCTACATCACATTTGTTCGGCCACGAGAGAGCACAGTGGGCACAGTGGGTTGACAACTACAAGGGCATGACTAAAAGGACTGAGAGGTTCCTAAAGGGAATCTCATGGATATATGACGTAGTTCACGCCTGGCTTGTGTGCTGACGCAGCGGGTTGGTCAGACCTTGGATACCTAGCTAACATAGTCTGCGCTACTTCAGCTTACTATAGTTGTGTGTGTGTGTGTGTGTGTGTGTGTGTGTGTGGTGTGTGTGTGTGCGTGTGCGTGCGCGTGTGTGTGTATGTGTGTACAATTTTTTTTCCTTTTTTCTTCTTTTTTCAAAAAACGGTTAGATC
>JADBJO010018555.1:7500-10000 GCA_016801955.1 Conus betulinus | reverse complement strand
GTCACTTAATGATAACACAGCACTCGCTCAGGTCCGGCAGTTTTTTCATCATGGAAGGAAAACACAATACAAACGCCACCCCAGATATCTTAGATGCTGTCGGGACCACACAACTCAGGATGAATGTGGAGACAGGCTCGGCTCAACTGAAACGTTTCATAGAATAGAGTGATCAAAGACATTTATTGGAGGAAAAGAAGAAAATTTTGACCAAGTGAAATCAACACCTATCTCAGACTGGCATTGAGGATGATATTAACGGCACCTGAACTGGATGACGCAATGGTTAGATGCACTAAGGATAGTGCTCCAGATCCAGACGAAGTACGGTATCCAGATACCAAACAGCTCTCAGAAGTGGACACAATCCATCTCTTCAGTCTCTACCAGGACAGTTTTGATAAAGGCTATGTCCCAGAAGACTGGACACAGAGCTACCTGAAAGCTTTTTACCAAAACCAGGAAAAGATCATCATCAGTAAATGGCTACCGCATACTCACCATGTAAAATATAGTGGGAAAGCTCATGGATCGAATCATGGCAAGAAAACTCGCAAGAGACCTTGAAAGTCGTCAAATCTTCCACCAAATCAAGGAGGCTACGGTACAGATACAAGTGCATGAGAAAATGCAGCCGCTTTTGCCTATGAAGTGCACGAAGGATTCCTCCCCCCCCCCCCCCCCAAAAAAAAAAAAAAAAAAAAAAAAAAAAAAAGAAGAAACACTGGCAGTTGCAATAGACCTGGAAGACGCGTACAACAAATGTCCAGTTCTCGCTTCTCATGGAGCCACTCCTTGACTATGGAGCCAGCAGGACACTTACCGGTGGATAGCAGCAGCACTTCAGGAGCGAACCGTCATCCTAAGATTTTGAGACTGGACGTCTGACCCTCAGAAATTTTCTATGGGATTACCTCAAGGTTCTTCTATATCCCCTGTTTTAAGCAATATTTACACTAAAGGCCTTGCAGATCTCAATAGAAACGGAATTGCTGTAGTGTTGACATCAGCAGATGACGATCTGATCTACAAAACATCAAAGAATGCTGAAGAAAGAACGAAAGCCGTTCAGCAACAGTTGAACAACATTGCTCGGTGGTGTCAAGAAACTGGATCGCCCATCAACCCTACAAAAGCCCAGACATTGGTCTGCACTCACAACAGCAAGAGCTCAGGATAATTACCCTCACCAGTTTCCTTCAACGGGAATATCAATTGACTCAAATGACAATCTACACTATTTGGGAATAGGCTTTGACAGACTGCTGACTTCAGAAAGCATATTGAGAATATTGTTCTTAAATGCAAAAAGGCCCGTCTGCCGTGAAAGCAATGGCAGCTAAGGGCATCGAACAGCGCCATCTCTACCGACTGTGGCACGCACTTGTACTCCACGTGTTTGACTATGCATTAGGGCTTACAACAGTGTTTTAGGGCAATTTCCTTCAATAAGAAATAATTCAAAATGAAGCAATGAGATTGATCCTGCGAACCACGAAGGGCACACCAGTTGAAACTATGCGATACCTGCTTGACCTTCCTTTCAATGCAGGCAAGACACAAGCTAGAACAGGTGAAGGCGTATTTCAGAGCACAAAAAAAAAAAAAAATGACCCAAACCCGCTACATGTGGCGGTCAAGGAAACAAAAGGCACTCGCCCAGGACGTGGCAAATTATGGATAGGACAGCCAGAAGACAATATACAGCTTGTGTGCCAGTTCGCAGAACTCTCAAAGAAACGAAGGAATCGGAAAATGTATCCAGACCACTTTGAAACACTTCAGCCAAACCGCCATTGCTCCAGAACTTGGAAGACTGTCGAGAATGGCCAGAAGGCAAAACCCAACGCAGAAATTCAGATGCAGGTAGGTAGAAGACCTTGGCACAAAAGACGATACTGGTATATACACTGACGGTTCTGTCATCAAAGGTATGTTAGACTGGGGATACAGAATGAAGCGAAATGGCCAAACTACCCAGGAAGACAATGGTGCTTACAGTTGAACAACTTCAAGTCTGACAATGGAAGTAGAGGCAGTGGCACACGAGCACTCTACTGGCTTTCATCCACAGAGCAGTTTAAACCTCAACAAGCCATGATTCTGACCGATCCTATGAGCCTAATTCAAAAAATGGGGAATGGAATGGGAAGCCCTGCTTGCCATGAAGTTATGCGCAACTTCCTTGGACAGACGCAAATGGTTACACTGCCCTGGACATGCAGGTGTTCAAAGAAATGAGAAAGCAGACACACTGGCAAGTAAGACAACGGTAAGAACTGGTTTACAGTTTGGTCGATCTGATGTGATAAGAATTCTGAAGAATCGCCTCAACAAACAAGTGCGAAGCCGCTATACCATAGACCATCTTTCAAATCTGAACATCAAGAGAGGAAGTGGCCGCACATCCAGACTTAAAGGAGCAGCAAGAAACATCACCAACCAACCAAACATTGGAGTAATCTCAAGGCCAACACTGCGAAGACTCCTAGAGATTGGG
>JADBJO010018554.1:17500-35109 GCA_016801955.1 Conus betulinus | reverse complement strand
TTGAATGTGTGAATAACATGGACAACCTGCAGTATTGTTAAGTGACTGTGAACTGCTATAGTTGCTACACCATGCGGGCTTACATTTCAATCACAGAAAGCACTGCACACACGGACCCAACAACATGTTTTTGCTTGCACCCTTTCGCCAATCTACCCCGTGCCACCCTCCTTTCCTAATGAGTAAGTGTTTGGCTCTGCAAAAGGGAATGTAGGGAGAAGGGACCGAGAAGAAGGAAGGGAAAGAGGCATTAATATACAGACTACAGTACTTGTTCTGATAGACACTTTGTTTTTCGAAAGAAGAATTTCGATCTAACATAGAATGATTGTCAACCCTTTTTCTTATTTGGAAACATTCCGTTGTATTGAAATAGGACGTTCACTTCAAGCAAAAAAGTTTGATCGCACTGATCCACCGTGTGGCAAACAACAGCATATTGGAACTATTCTTTAAGCATTTCTATTTTTGGGCTATATGAATTGCCATATTTACAAAAAGAAGTGTAACATCATGAGAAACTATTGATAAATACTGCATACAACAATATATGTGCTGGAAGATTTGTCTTCTTTTTGTGCTCTTCTAAGTTGACTAGTTCTTTCTTTTTGTTCTTTTCTTATTTGAGTTCTTTCCTGTGTCCATGAACAGAAATTTTCGAGTCAAGGGTATCTGGAAAAAACATGATCAACTGCCAATGACCTCTCTGACTTTATCGCTTTCACTATGTCGTTTCTCTATCTACACCACTATGAACAGTGTGTGTGTGCGCGCGCGTGTGTGTGTGTGTGCAGTGTGTGGGGGTCGTGTGGTGGATGGGGTGCTTCTCATTCGTTGATTGTTTTTGTAAGTTATATAGGCATGGAGAGTTGTAAACATCACAAGGAAGCCTTTGTACGTTTGTTTTCCTTTTTGGTCGCTGTTGATAAATATATGGCTCATGATACCTCCTTGGCAACAGGGCCTTTGCTATTGGAAATAAAAATGTGTCAGTTTCGCTCTCTCTCAAGACGCCATGTCATACCCCTTTGAATAATGGCTGTAAATGACATTGCCAAAAGAAAGAAACAGTCATTGTCACTCTTTGTATGCCTGTCTATCTATTATAGCTTATATCTATTATCGATCAACCTCTCTCCATCTCCTCTCTTCTCTCTCTCTCTGCTATGTGTCCGTTGCACTGCCTGTCTGCGTGTGTTTTCTCTGTCTGTGACTGATTCTCTCTCATCTCTCCCCCCATGTGTTTCAACATCTGTATGATGGTAATGAGTACTGTTCCTGCATCCTTAGCGGAATGAAAATGTCTTTCTTTATTTATCTCATGTATCAAAACGTAAGCTAAAGACACGCACAGTACACCAGGAGCAACGCTGCTATATCACTACAAATAAGATAGGGAGTTGTGTCCTTGTTTTTGACCCTGTTCGGTTCTTAAACAAGCGATTTGCCACAACAAAGAGCAATGGCATGTTACCTCTCATTTTGAAAAGAATCATACCATTTGGAACTATATAGATGGTTTATTGAGATGATATTCTTAAATATGTTCACTGATTTGATTTATAAGAAACCCATTAAAACGGGCTTGCAAAATTGATCAGCACAGGGTGAAGTTGTTTGAGATAAAACAAAGGACAAAACAAAAAGCAACAAATCATAAACCAACAAAACCAATCAGCGTTTCATGTGCCAATACAATAGATAAATTTTTACAGAACAAACAAACTTTTACAAACAAATTATTTCTGGAAAAGTCATTTTCTTGCTATGATTAAACATGAAAATCATTCTTCATACATGGATCTCTTCCAAACCATCCTCAAGAATATTCTGATTTAAATAGATCATAAGCTACAGGTATTATTTAAGACATCTGGACACAGAGAAGAGAAATTAAACTGTAATAAGAAGGGACACATAAGTCTGTTATGTCCTATTTAAGCTCTTTCTGTCCTTTATGTCATATTTTCTATGCACTCGTTTTTTCAAATCTCTCTCTCTCTCGTCTCTAATCTCTCTCTCTTCCTCTCTCTCTCTCTCTCTCTCTCTCTCCGCTCTCTGCCTCCGTCCTCTCTGTCTCTGTCTGTTATAGTCTGTCTCTCTCTCCCCCTCCAATGTTGTGTGTGTGTGTGGTGTGTGTGTGTGTGTGTGTGTGTGTGTGTGTGTGTGTGTGTTGTAAATATTTCTTTTCATGAAGGAAAAATTTGCGCAGGCACAGGAATTCAGACCATGAAATGCTTTTGAATGTGGAAGGTGATGGGAATATGCGTAGCGTAGGTATGAATACACTCTAGTGGGTCTATAGAAGACTGGGTGTTTGAGCAGTCCATCACTCAGCGAAGTGGAGATGTCCAGGAAGTTGCCAGACAAGGAAATAGTGTATGGAAATGCGATGGATAGATGGAGGGCCTGAACAAAACTGATTAAATTGCAGAGGACTTGTTCTGGCATGGCTAAGGCTCCTGGCCTCTTGTAGAGCTGTGGTGTGAGGCCTGCATGGGAAGTTAGTCAGTGGTGTTCCAGGTGTCCCATGAAAAGGCAGGCACAGCGTGCAACATCACTGATATGGCAGAACACTGACATGTGAGAACATAGGGTTGGTGAACTCAAGGGTTCTGATGGTGAGGCCTTATTCTGGAAGTTTTGTGAGTGGGGGTTGTCGGTAAAGGTGGCTGATTGTTAAGAAGAAAGTAAGGGCTTTCAGTTAGTCAGCTTGAGAGATAGAAGTGTAAAGGGTTAAACATCATCCTGTTATTAAAGCGTGTATAAAAACAGAACTTGAGAAGATAGGAATTCTGCAATACGTGCCCATGTCCACCACCTTTGCAACATTACGGGGCTGATGTGTTTGGCCCGTGCCTATTTTCACTCCATGAGTGTTTTGGACACTGCCCTTAAAATGACCCACTGGGTGGGTGGTTATGGAAACGCACGGGGAACAGGTCTGGTTCTGGACTACCTGAGCAATGAGCTTTGACTAATATGCCTCCTTCGCTTGGCATAGTTTCAACATGTTGAAGGAAGGAGTGATTTGGGATCAGAGGGGAAGGTCAGTCCGGATTTACTGTCACGATGGTGGATTTGGTTACGTGCCCTTTCTCTCCCTGTCAGGCCATGTTTTCGGGAATTAAACCGATTGACACAGAACAAACGGATATGTCTTTTACTATGTTTGTTATATTTTCAGCCAAAAGCAATCATCCAGTCCCTGTCCCCTGAGAAGTCTGAGCTCTCTTGATTTAAATACATACCAAAATAAGGCCACAGATGGAAACTGACAGAAATTCTCCATAGAACACCTTCACCTTTCTCACTGTAGAAAGTGGAACAATACATGTGGAGTTTATATACAAGTCACTACATATTGCTAGGTGGTAAACGATACAGAGAGAGAGAGAGAGAGAGAGAGGGGGGGGGGGGGGCATTTGGGCATGGTATGCTATGGGATGATGGTAGGGTTCACTCATAGACCATGGAGAGAAAAACGAAGACAAAAACTGAATATAGTTATCGTAGTGGAGGCATAATTATTCACGCTTGTCTCCCTGATTGAGATTTAGCTTATTGATGCAGCTTTTGAAATGCTTCCTTTACTTTTAAAGATCAGATTTCAGTCCGTATTTTGTGACTACAGCGCCCAAACTGGATTTTGAAATTCTGGAATGATTATCATTTAAATTGTCGAAAGAAAAATAAAAATGTCTTGGTAGCCACGTCTGTCAAAATGATCTCCAATGTCAAACAATTGTCACTTAATGAAACTGAGGGACGGAAACTATGTGCTGAATCTACATGTTTCCCTAGGGTTTCACGCACTACTGCTAAGGTAGATAACAATTTGCAACATCCTATTCCTGGACGAGTATAATTGTCACAGACGGAACATTTCACACCAGCAACGAAGTTAAAAGCAAGTGTTTAACAGCTGGGTGAATAATGTTTATTAACAAAATGAGAATGCGTTGTACAAAAGACAGACGTACACACACGAAACCACAAGCACATTATCTGCACATACACATTGACAGTTAACATACCAACCACCGTTTTGTTGATCTTTATGTTACACTGGCTCATAATCATGTTTCTAGTCCCCGTCCTTCTGAAGAAAGAACCTCAACTGAAAGAGGAACGAAAATGAAACGTCTTTGTATGTGAGAATCATACAGCATAGTTAGCACAGCACTGACGTGTATTACTGTAACGCATCATAGATAGATTCATAAAACAAATAGCAAGGTATACGGAATTGTGCTGAAAAATAATTTCCGTGAACCTTTCCAGGACTCAGAAATCATCGTTACAGGCGTTTGCTTCTGTTGAACACCACCTGCTTAGCACTGAAAAAAAAATGGGTTTGATACGCATGGCTGAACAAATATTTTGTAATTCATCTGTGACCTAAAATGTTACAAAATCCACAGCAGCATTTTTGGTGTCAATCACAAGATATTGTACAAAATTTCATCATTCATTTGATGTCCATACCAGCACTTTGGAGAAGAAATACGAAAACAATTTCTCAACTGAGGGTCATAAACCGTAAACAAACACACAAAGAACCTCTTTTATGTGGAAGACGTCTATTATATTTATCTGTTCGCCTCTTTATCAATTTGTGATTGAACCCATTAACCTACCACCTCGCTCTCTCTCTCTCTCTCTCTCTCTCCTCTCTCTCTCTCTCTCTCTCTCTCTCTCTCTCTCTGAGTGTGTGTGTGTGTGTGGGGGGGGGGGAGCATGCCTTCCTGTGACACATGCACGTTGTGTCTGTCCTTTTGAGGCTGTGAAGCTGTTATGTCGTTCGTGCTTTGACGTTTTTCGTGTTGAAAAGTTGTGAGTTATAAAAATAAAAAAAGTAATCATAAATAATCATTATCCTGAACTCTCTCTCTCTCTCTCTCTCTCTCCTCTCTCTCTCTCTCTCTCTCTCTCTCTCTCATTGTTACCTTTTACCAGTTACCCATGAATTACACACTTACACATATGTATATCAATCACTTTCTCCATTCGGAGGACACATGACGTTGCTTCAGGAAAGCAGAGTCCCTTTTTTCGACTTCAGGGTCAGCATTTAGCTATCAGTGAAGACCATGCAGTTCTCTCCATGAGCAGGCAATGGAATCACAGTATTTGTGAAAGAGAACATTATAGAACTCTAACATGATAAGTTCTGACATATTAGGTTAGACATTGTGAGCGCACGTGCAGAAGATTTTCATGCTTCGTGTATGTTAGTGGTGTGTGTGTGTGTGTGTGTGTGTGTGTGTGTGTGTGTGTGTGTGTGTGTGTGTGTGTGTAGGAGTGTGTGTGCGTGTGTGTGTGTGTGTGTGTGTGTGTGTGTGTGTGTGTGTGTGTGTGTGTGTGTGTGTGTGTGTGTGTGTGTGTGCGTGTATGTGTGTAACACAACACTAAGTTATTCAGAATGTCAACATCAGTTAAAACAAACTAGCTGTGTAACAACCACAAAACTCAGTATTATAGGACTGCATATCTATCTACCACAACATGATGTGTGTGTGTGTGTGTGTGTGTGTGTGTGTGTGTGTGTGTGTGTGTGTGTGTGTGTGTGTGTGTGTCTGTGTGTGTGTGTGTGTGTGTGTGTGTGTGTGTGTTGTGTGTGTGTGTGTGTGTGTGTGTGTGTGTTCGTGTGTGTGTGTGGTGTGTGTGTGTGTTCCTATGTTCTGTATCAATCGGTTTAATCATGACGGGGAGAGAAAGAGCACATAACCAAAATCCACCATCGTGACAGTAAATCCAGACTGATCTTCCCCTCTGATCCCAAATCACTCCTTTCTTCAACATGTTGAAACTATGCCAAACAAAAGAGGGGAGGGGGGAAGGGGGGACGGTGGGAGGGATCGGAGTGGGGCAGGATTCTGGTAGACTAGAATCAGACCTGTTCCGCGTATGTTCTATAACCACCACCCAGTGGGTCATTTTAAGGGCACTATCCGAAACAACTGTGGTGTGAAAATAAGCATGTGCCAAACATCAGCCCTGTAATGTTGCAAAGGTGGTGGACATGGGCGCGTGTTTGTATTGCATAATTCCTCCCTTCTCAAGTTCTGTTCTTATACATGCTTTGATAACAGGAGGATAACACTACTATCTACCATGCTGACTGACTGAAAGCCTTAACTTTCCTTCTTAATAAGCAGCCGCCTTACCAACAACACCCACTTACAAAGCTTCCAGAATAAGGCCTTACCATCAGAACCCTTGAATTCACCAACCACATGTTCTCACATGTCAGTGTTCTGGCATATCAGTGGTGTTGCACACTGTGCCTGCCTTTTCATGGCACACCTGGAACACCGCTGACTAGAACAAGTCCTCTGCACTTCATCGGTGTTGTTGTCAGGCCCTCCATCCATCCATCGCATTTCCATACACTATTCCTTGTCTGTCAACTTCTGGACATCTCCACTTCCCTGTGTGATGGACTGCACAAAATATCAG
The DNA here is from genome assembly GCA_016801955.1 of Conus betulinus. Lineage (NCBI taxonomy): Eukaryota > Metazoa > Mollusca > Gastropoda > Neogastropoda > Conidae > Conus > Conus betulinus. Next base: position 28,647 of record JADBJO010018554.1, on the reverse strand, counting down.
TCTTCTGTAACCCACTAATGAAATATTTATACCTAAACTACACATAGTACCATCACCCTTCCACATACCACAGCATTTCATGGTCTGAAATCCTCTGCCTGTGCAGATTTTGCTCTGATGAGGAGGATTTCACATACCCACGCACCCACCACCAATAGATCTACACACACGCACGCGCGCTCGTGCACGCACGAACACACTCACACAAACACATCAGTGCGGAGAGAGAGAGAGAGAGAGAGAGAGAGAGAGAGAGAGAGAGAGAGAGAGAGAAGAGAGAGAGAGAGCAGGGAAAATATGACACAAAGGGCCAGAAAGAGCTCTAGGACGTAATGACTATTTTTCTCCCCTTTTTCTTACATTTTAATTTCTCTTCTGTTTGCCGAAATGTCTTGAATACTCTCTGTGGCTTATTATCTATTTACGTCAGAATATTCCTGAGGTTGGTTTGGAAGCGATCCATATGTTCAGAATAGTTGACATGTTTAGCCATGGGAAGAAAGGGGCTTTTCCTTGAACCTTGGAAAGCCAATGAAAGGGCTTTTCCTTGAAAAAAAATCTTGTAAAATCCTGTTTCTTTTAACGGAATGTTTCTATTGTATTGCATACGAACACCGGATGGTTTACGTGGTATTTTCACTTATTTAATAGACTTGATGCGGGTATTACCTGCGGTATTTCTCGACAAACTTTTTGGGAAACCCACGTGGGCTATTGTATAAATGAATGAACACACCTTGGAACAATGAACTGTCAATGATTCATATGACATTTACAACGTGGAGGTCACATTGGCACATGTTTATGCATTGCTTTTTGTGGTGTCGAATCTACTGTGTTTGTGGACAGGTTTGGAAATATTTGAGGTACAGGACACAACCTGCAGTATTTAGTGACCGGGTAACTGCTATAGTTTTACACCAGAAGGGCTTACATTTCAATTACAGCACAAGACACGCAAACGACCCATTTTGCAATCCACCCATGCCCCACTCCTTTCCTAATGAGTATAGTGTTGGCTCTGACAGAATGGAATGTATTGGCAGAAGGGAACCGAGAGGAAGGAGAGGCATCATATACAGACTACAATACTGGTCTGATAGACACTTTGTTTGGAAAGAAGAATTTCTATCTGCATAGCATGGTTGTCAACCCTCTTTATTACTTTGAAAACGTTCTGTTGTATTGAAATATGACGTACACTTCAAGGCAAAGAGTTTGACCGCACGGAACCACCATGTGTGCAAACAGCATCATTTGAACTATTTCTTTAAGCATATTCCATTTCGGGCCTTATGAATTGCCATATTTACAAAAAAAAGCACGTAAGCATCATTATAAACTATTAATATATACTGCATACAACACATACATTTGCAGGAAGGTTTGTCTCTTTTCGTGCTCTTCTGATTTGACTAGTTCTTTCGTTTTTGTTCTTTTCTAATTTTTTGAGTTCTTCCCTGTGTCCATGAACAGAAATTTTCGCGCCAGTGATGTCTGGAAAAAAAAATGATCAATTGCGTCTTACCTCTCTGGCTTTGTCTCTTCCACTATGCTCTCTATCTACACTACTATTAACGCGCGTGTGTGTGTGTGTGTGTGTGTGTGTGTGTGTGTGTGTGTGTGTGTGTGTGTGTGTGTGTGCAACAGTGTGCTGTGCGGAAGATCAAAACACACAACAAACTCAAGACCAGGATTACGAGCCACACACAATTACATTCGTGTCTCATTTGGTTAATAATATGCGTAAAGCCTGTAGTGTGTGTATGGAGCACTTATCAGTCCACTTATCAGGATATATCCCTTTGTCAAAAAGTGCATTCAAAAATCTGACACAGAAGTCGACTAGAACGTTCCCAGCATTTTTGAGTAATTCACCAAATATATACCGTCAGGGTATGCAGCTTTTCTGTTCTTGAGTTTTTCAATTGCAGAGATTACTTCTAATGTTGAGATTGGTCGGTCGAGGTAACCTGCTTTGCTATCAGAACACACATACTACTTTCTTCTGCTACTACCTACTCTTCTGCCTCTTCTTCTGTATCTTTTTCAAGAAGTTCTTTTTAAAAGGCTGATACCAATTATTGTCAGAAATATTGTTGTACGTATTACTTTTTCTGACTGATATTTTGCGCATGTGCTTCCAACACTCTCGCTGATCTTTACTGTGTGGACTAACTTGCATAGTAAAGTAGAATTATAATTTTTTCTCCTTCCTCTTGGAAAAGGTTCTTATACTCCCTTCCAGTTTTAAATAGGCATGTCTGTCTCCATCGTCTAGATATTCTTAGAAGTTGTTTCACGTGTTTCTTGGTCTTACAACATTCATGGTCAAACCACCCATCATCCTTTTGAACGATATCTACCCCTATGTGTTTCCTCATGCACCGTGCCTGTTCTTTTATACAAGCATGAAATACATCTATCTAAAGCGGTATTAACGTCATCATTGATTAGGCTCATAGTTTTCTACAGCATTTATAATGCATGTTGGCTACTATTAAATTATGGAAAGTATTAGTACATTCATCCTGCCATGTATACTTATCAATAAGTTGTGTGTTTTCTGTATACCTTTCCCATTCTTGCATCAAGCAATAAGTTTATATTGAACACTAGAGGCAGATGGTCAGACTCAATACGTTCATTCACACATAGACTGCACGATTGATTAATGAGAGTAAACATGTCATAGGTCATTATAAAATACTCGTTGACACTATTCCCTGCCTCTGAAATGTATGTGAAGCGACCTTGACGATCGCCACCACACACACACACACACACACACACACACACACACACACACACACACACACGCACACGCACGCACGCACGCACGCACACACACACACACGCACGCACACACACACACACACACACACACACACACATTTAAAATGCACAGATCTAATACAGTACACATGTTTAACAACAGCTTGCCATACCTGGTCAAAGCTTTGTCTTCTTCAGAACATTTGTTAAAACAAAGGTTCCATTGTGGAAAAACTGAAGGGACATTTTTCTGTTGGAAATTCTTCACAAAAGTTAGAAATTGTGCTATTCAAATCTCCAGCCGAAAGTAAATACATATAGGGCATGCTGATCAAAACGTCAGAAAGGTAGTTTTCTACATCACTAATGCCGATATCAATGTCATAGAAAGCATAATATGGTGAATTGTTCGGTGGTACATAAGTGCATATGTAAAGAACATTTTTCGAAAAACCAAAAACATCTGTAGAAATATTGAACACAATGGTATTACTTAGGTCAGTTGGTACCTCTTCTACAAAAGGTAAAAATTCAATTTTGATAAGACAAACGACTCCCCCAGATCGTCTTTCATGTTTGGTAAACTGAACAGCAGGTTTACAGAAAATTTTATAATTATTAAAATACGCCTGAGTGGAAATGCTCAATAAATGTGTCTACTAAACAAGCAAAGTCAAACGACGCTACATACGAAACAAATGATACATCAGATAACTTAGAAAGCATGCTATTCACATTCCAGCAAAAAATGATACATGTTTTCCTTTCGTACAATTTATTTTTCACATCACTGTGGTATTCTGTAAAATATCTGGATCACTCAAAATCACAGTTTCTGTTCTATTATCAGACACCACATGAACTTGTTCATTTGTTAAAGACAATGGAGAAAAAAACTTGGTGTCCGAATATTCGCACATGAGAAAAAAAAACTATCATTTCACGTAAATGACAAATCGTTTTCTTCGTCTCTTAAACTATGTACACCAACTTCGGAGGGGACGCTTTCGTTCGATATTGGAGATGACTTGTTCTTATTCCCGTTTTGATTATGTACAAAAACCATTTGAGCAGAAACATTCATTGCAGATTTTGCTCTGATGAAGAGGATTTCACACACACACACCCCATTCCACACGCGTGCGTGTCACTCACAAAAAACACGCAGACACACAGAGAGAGAGAGAGAGAGAGAGAGAGAGAGAGAGAGAGAGAGAGAGAGAGAGAGAGAGAGAGAGATGCAGACACAAACAGAGATAGAGAGACAGCCATGATGAAAAGAGAGAGCAGGAAAATGTGACATAGAGGACAGAAAGAGCTCTATGACATAACTGACCTTTTATCTCCCTGTTCTTATGTTTTGATTTCTCTTCTGTGTGCCCAGATGTTTTGAATACTCTCTGTGGATTTATTAGCAATTAAAATCAGAATATTCTACAGGATGATTTGGAAGAGATCCATATGTTTAGAATAGCTGATATGGTTGGTCATAAAAATAAAAGGCTTTAACAGAAATGATTTCTTATGAAAGTCTGTTTTTGTTTTCAAACAAATGGTTTCTATTGGATTGGCATATGAAGACTGGATGCTTTATGTGATCTTGTTATTTATGTATTTGTTTTTTTTTGCAGTATTTTGGGGTTTTGGATTATTTCTGCAAGTCCATTTCAGTATTGGCTATATTCTGTAAATCAATAAACACTCCACAGGGAACTTGTCTAAAACGGTATAATGGCAATGAAATGTCAATGATTCATTTAGAATGCAGAGGTCACATAGCACTTGTCTATACACTGCTCTTTGTGGACAAACTGCAGTGTTACACCAAAAGTGTTACACCAAAAAGGGCTTACGTTTCAGTCATAGAACAACAAAACACACGACCCAAAGAAATGGTTTCGTTGCACCCTTTGGCAAACTATCCTTGCCCCACTCCTTTCCTAATGAGTATAGATGTTGGCTATGACAGAATGGAATGTATTGGGGAAAGGGAACTGAGAGGAAGGTGAAATGCATTAATGAGATAGAGGAACATCAAATACAGACTACAATATTTGGTCTGATAGACACTTTGTTTGGAAAAAAAAGAACTCTCTACATTAAATTGTCGTCAACCTTCTTTCTTACTTTGAAAATATTCCGTTGTATTGAAATGTGACGTTCAGCTCAAGGCAAAAAGTTTGATCACACTGATCCACCATGTGTGCAAACAGCATCATTTGAACTGTTTCTTAAAGCATATTCTATTTTGGGCTATATGACTTGTCATATTTACAAAAAGAACCTTAACAGCATGAAAAACTATTGATATATACTATGCCAACAAACAAAATTTGCCAGATTTGTCTTTTTCCGAGCTCTTCTAATTTGACGAGAATAGGCGCTATATATAAGTGTTTATTATTATTATTATTATTATTATTATTATGATATTTTCACTTATATAATAGTCATGATGTGGATATTCCAAGCGGTATTTCGCGACAAGGTTTGTTTGTTTGTTTGTTTTTTTGGGGGTAGGGCAAGCCCATATGGGCTATTCTATAAATCAATGAAGACACCTCGGAACAATAGTGTAAGTAAACGGGACAATCAACTGAATGATTTATATGTCATTTAAAACGTGGAGGTCACGTTGGCACATGTCTATACATTGCTATTTTTGATGTCGAATCTGCTGTGATTGTGGACAGGTTTGGAAATGTTCGAGATACTGGACAACCTGTAGTATTTAGTGACCGGTGTAACGGAAAGAATTGTTTCCTTCGATATTACTCGTTTCTGTGAATTATCACGTGTCCTGAATTATACTGAAAAATGTGTTTTTTTCTTTGATTGGCTGGCCAATTTTCGTTTTCACTTTTGGCACACGCACGCCCCCACACCTGTGACGAGTCACTTGACAACTTCATCAGACTGGTCCCATGCAGCTACGGTCCGGTACAAAGTGTACAAAAACAGCCCCCCCCCCCCCCCCCCTTTCTCTATCCCCTGTGTCTCACACACACATTTTCTAATCTATGCCAAACCTTTTTCTCCTTCCTTCTCTCCCAGAAGTAGCGAGTCAATACAAACAATTCTACGTCACGTCGCGACTACTCGTCATTCTCTCTCCACCGTCCTTTCCCTCTCAACCCCCCCCCCCCCCCCCCCCCCCCCCTTCACTACGTAATTAGGCGGTATGACAATGAACAATTGAAATTTGTCCATTTCTACACCAGTTGGGTGCAATGGCCTACACTTATGGGTGATTGTTTGATAGTCACATAGATTCCATGTGTGTGTGTGTGAGACACAGAGAGAGAGAGAGAGAGAGAGAGAGAGAGAGAGAGAGAGAGAGAGAGAGAGAGAGAGAGAGAGAGAGAGAGAGAGAGAGAGAGAAGGTACAGTATTTCTACCAAAGGCATCAAAGCATTAATTCATGTATATACAGACTTTACATACAGATTAGTAAAATGTCAAGGACATGCACAGATCAACACATGAATATGTTCACTGACATTTCCTTTCCCTATGACGACGATGATCATGAACATTAAATCCCTTCTCCATTCTCTTACAGAACACATCTGGGAATAGGTGGGTGGGGAGTCATCTTAGTCATAATCAGATTAACTCCATTTCTGTTAAAAGTACCTCCCTGGGAGTCAGAAAACACGTGTACATATTAACTCCCAGGGGAGTTATTCTAAACTGTGAAAAATTGACCCCCATTAGTGGGCAGGGAGTTGAACTTTAACACACCTGGATTAACTCCCGGGAATTAATCTGGATATAGTACAGGCTAACTCCCAGGGGGTTCATTCTCTTTCAGGGTGGGAGTTAAGTCTGATATATGTACAAATTGACTTCCCGTTAATGTTTTAAAGAATCTGTCGAGACTTGTACAAAAAACATTTTCGAACATTTTGAAGTTTTACTGAGTGGAGTTATTTTGGCACAAGGTGGGAGTCATTCTAGTTTAACTCCCAGGGAGTTAAAAATTTTGCATATGAACAGTTTACCTCCCCTGGGAGTTGAACCATTTGGGGAGTTACAACTTTTCGTTACAACGGGTAACTGCTATAGTGTTACACCAGAAGGGCTTACATTTCAGTTACAGAACACCACACACACACACACACACACACACACACACACACACACACACACACACACACAAGCAAACGTTTTTCTTGCACCATTTTGTAATCCACCCTTGCCCCACTCCTTTCCTAATGAGTATAGTGTTGGCTCTGACAGAATGGAATGTATTGGGAGAAGGGACCAAGAGGAAGGAGAGGCATCATATACAGTCTACAATACTTGGTTTGATAGACACTTTGTTTGGAAAGAAGTTCTATCTACGTAAAATGGTTGTCAACCCTCTTTCTTACTTCGAAAACATTCCGGTGTATTGAAATATGACGTTCCGTTCCAGGCAAAAAGTTTGACCGCACTGATCCAGCATGTGTGCAAACAGCGCAGTTTGAGCTATTTCTTTCAGCATATATTTTATTGTTGGGTTATATGAGTTGCCATGTTTACAAAAATAACCTTAACATTATGAAAAAACTATTGATATGTACTGCACACAACAAATATATTTGCCAGAGAGGATATGTCTCTTTTCGTGCCCTTTTAATTTGACTAGTTCTTCCCTTTTTGTTCTTTTCTAATTTGAGTTCTTTCGTGTGTCCATGAACAGAAACTTTCGCGTCAACGGTATCTGTAAATAAAAAAATGACCAATTGCGTCTCACGTCTCTGATTTTCTTGCTTTCACTATGTCGTGTCTATCTACACCACTATTAGAAACGTGTGTGTGTGTGTGTGTGTGTGTGTGTGTGTGTGTGTGTGTGTGTGTGTGTGTGTGAGAGAGAGAGAGAGAGAGAGAGAGAGAGAGAGAGAGAGAGAGAGAGAGAGAGAGAGAGAGTGTTTGTGTAGCAGTGTGCCATGCAGACAAGCAAATATTACAACAAAGTCAAGACCAGGATTACGAGCCACACACAATAACGTACGTGTCACATTTGGTTAGGAATATCTGTAAAGCCTGTAGTGTGTGTGTATGGAACAAAGCAGCCAAAGTTTACGACACATTTGGAAAACTAGACATCCACTAGTGATTTTACACGTATGCAAATCAAAGGGCACTATCAAAAAACGTCAATGCTGTCCCAGGATATGAGCCCCACCGTCACTCACTCATGTATCTGTCTCTGTCTCTGTCTCTCTCTCTCTCTCTCTGTCTCTCTCTCTCTCTCTCTCTCTCTCTCTCTCTCTCTCTCTCTCTCTCTCTCTCTCAGAATTTCTGATGAACGTAGCGTGTGTTGATTATTAAAAAAAAAAAACAGAGAGATGAGGTTCTAATCTGTCAAGGACTGTGTGTGTGTGTGTGTGTGTGTGTGTGTGTGTGTGTGTGTGTGTGTGTGTGTGTGTGTGTGTGTGTGTGTGTGTGTGTGTGTGTGTGTGTGTGTGTGTGTGTGTGTGTGTGTGTGTGTGTGAGAGAGAGAGAGAGAAAGAGAGAGAGAGAGAGAGAGAGAGAGAGAGAGAGAGAGAGAGAGAGAGAGAGAGAGAAGAAGATTTATTAAAAAAAATGCTATTTGACAAAATGCAAACGTTACACATTGAAGGCACCTATAGATACTATTTCGACCGAAACTGATGATATAAAGTTGCGTGTTTGGGGCAATCAAACACAATCACGTTCTTTTTTAACGATCAATCGCCTTACCGACAACAACCCCCCTCACAAAGCTTCCAGAATAAGGCCTCACCCATTAGAACCCTTGAGTTCACCAACCACATGTTCTTACATGTCAGTGTTCTGGCATATCAGTGTTGTTGCACGCTGTGCCTGCCTTTTCATGGCACACCTGGAACACCGCTGACTAACTTCCCATACAGGCCTCACACCACAGCTCTACAAGAGGCCAGGAGCCCTAGCCATGACAGAACAAGTCCTCTGCAACTTCATCAGCTTTGTTCAGGCCCTCCATCTATCCATGACATTTCCATGCACTTATTTCCTTGTCTGTCGACTTCCTGGACATCTCCACGTCGCTGAGTGATGGACTGTTCAAAAACGTCAGTCTTCTATAAAGCCACTAATGTGTCTAATGACCTACCTAGACTACACATAGTACCATCACTCTTCCACATAACACACAACATTCCAGGGTCTGAATTCCTGCCTGTGCAGATTTTGCTCTGATGAAGAGGATTTCACACACACACACACACACACACACACACACACACACACACACACACACACACACACACACACACACACACACACATACACACTCACACATTCCACGTGTGTGCATGTCACGCACACAAACACACGAAAGCAGAGAGAGAGAGAGAGAGAGAGAGAGAGAGAGAGAGAGAGAGAGAGAGAGAGAGAGAGAGAGAGAGAGAGAGAGAGAGAGAGAGAGAGAGAGAGAGAGAGAGGAGAGAGGAGAGAGAGATGAGAGAGAGAGAGAGAGCGAGAGAGAGAGAGAGAGAGAGAGAGAGAGAGAGAGAGAGAGAGAGAGAGAGAGAGAGAGAGACAGAGAAGCAGTCACGATAAAAAGAGAGCAGGAAAAATATGACATAGAGGACAGAAAGAGCTCTAGGACATAACTGACTTTTTATCTCCCTTTTTCTAACATTTTGATTTCTCTTTTGTGTGCCCAAATGTCTTGAATACTCTCTGTGGATTTATTAGCAATTAAAATCAGAATATTCTAGAGGATGATTTACAAGGGAGGCATATGTTTAAAAATAGCTGATATGGTTGGTCATAGAAGGAAAAAGGCATTTCCAGAAATAATTTCTTATGAAAGCCTATTTTCTCAATAAAACGTTTCTATTGTATTGGCATATGACAGTTGACGGTTGAATGTTTTATGTGATCTTTGACCTCATTGAGTTATTTCTGCTAGCCCATTTCAGTATGGGCTATTCTGTAAATCAATGAACACGGTACAGGAAACTTAATTAAGTACACGGTACAATGGCAATGAAATGTCAATTATTCATTTGCCACTTAGAATCCAGAGGTCACATGGTACTTTTCTGTACATTCCTCTTTGTGCTATCGAATTGCCTATGTTCGTTAACAGTTTTAGGAATGCTTGAGATACATGGACAACCTGTAGCATTTAGTGACGGGAGGTAACTGCTATAGTGTTACACTAGAAGGGCTTACATTTCAGTCATAGAACATCAAACACATGCACACGACCCATAGAAATGTTTCTTAATTTGAAAACATTCCGTTGTATTGAAGTATGACGTTCAGTTCAAGGCAAAAAAAAAGTTTGACAACACTGATCCATCATGTGTGCAAACAGCATCATTTGAACCGTTTCTTAAGCATATATTCTATTTTGGGCTATATGACATGCCATTTTTACAAAAAAGAAACTTAACATCATGACAAACTAGTCATATATACTAATACAACAAACATATTTGCCAGAAGATATGTATCTTTCCGTGCTCTTCTAATTTGACTAGTTATGTCCTTTTTGTTCTCTTCTAATCGCACTTCTTTCCCTGTGTCCATGAACAGACATTTTCGCGTCTATGGAATCTGGAAAAAAAAAATGATCAATTGCTTCTGACCTCAGCAGGGCAGTTTCCAGTGTCTACCTTGCACGGGCTTTTTATGCAGCACTCGGCCGTCAAGAAGCTTTGTACCTGTGGACAAGTGTGTGGCAGAAGAGTCTTCTATAAACCGACTAATGTGTATTGATACCTAGACTACACATAGTACCATCACCCTTCCACATAACACAAATATTCCAGGGTCTGAATTCCTGCTTGTGCAGATTTTGCTCTGATGATGAGAATTTCACACACACTCTCATCATCCCCCCACCCACCCACCCGTCCACGCATGCACGCTTGCGCGCGCTTCCACACGTACGCTGACACTCACACAAACAGAGAGACAGAGACAGAGAGAGGCAGCCATAGAGACAGTCATGATAAAAATTTAAAAGAGAGCAGGGAAATACGACATAGCGGACATAACTGTTTATCTCCCTTTTTCTTACATTTTGTTTCCTCTTTTTGTGCCCAAGTGTCTTGAATACACTCTGTGCATTTAGTACCTATTAAATTAGAATATTCTACAGGATGATTTGGAAGAGATCCATATATTCAAAATAGTCGATATGGTTGGTCATTGAAAGAAGAGGCGTTTCCAGAAATAACTTCTTGTGAAAGACTGTTTTTCAATAACATGTTTCTATTTCATTGGCATATGAAGTCTGAGTGATTTCGTGATTTATTTATTGGGATTTTTTTTAGGGTGTCGGATGATTGGATTATTTCTGCAAGCTCATTTCAGTATGGGCTATTCTGTAAATCAATGTACGCACCACAGGAACCTTGTCT
>JADBJO010018554.1:0-10000 GCA_016801955.1 Conus betulinus | reverse complement strand
TTACCTCTGATTTTGAAAAAAAATCATAGCCATTTGACTATATTAGAATGGTTTTTATTGAGACTGATATTCTTAAATATGTTCATTGATTTATAAAGAAACCCATTAAAACAGGCTTCCAAAATTGATCAGCACAAGGTGAAGTTGTTTGAGATAAAACAAAGACAACAAAAAAGCAAACAAATCATAAACCACATAACCCAATCAGCGTTCATGTGCCAATACAATAGATAAATTTTACAGAACAAACAAACTTTTACAAACAAATTATTTCTGGAAAGTCTTTTCTTGCTATGATTAAACATGAAAATCATTCTTCATACATGGATCTCTTCCAAACCATCCTCAAGAATATTCTGATTTAAATAGATCATAAGCTACAGGTATTATTTAAGACATCTGGACACAGAGAAGAGAAATTAAACTGTAATAAGAAGGGAGACAATAAGTCTGTTATGTCCTATAGCTCTTTCTGTCCTTTATGTCATATTTTCTATGCACTCGTTTTAATTCTCTCTCTCTCTCTCTCTCTCTCTCTCTCTCTCTCTCTCTCTCTCTCTCCTCTCTCTCTCCGTCTCTCTCTCTGTCTCTGTCTGTTAGTCTGTCTCTCTCTCCCCCTCCAATTGTGTGTGTGTGTGTGTGTGTGTGTGTGTGTGTGTGTGTGTGTGTGTGTGTGTGTGTGTGTTAAATATTTCTTTTCATGAAGGAAAAATTTGCGCAGGCACAGGAATTCAGACCATGAAAATGCTTTGGAATGTGGAAGGTTGATGGGAATATGCGTAGCGTAGGTATGAATACACTCTAGTGGGTCTATAGAAGACTGAGTGTTTGAGCAGTCCATCACTCAGCGAAGTGGAGATGTCCAGGAAGTTGCCAGACAAGGAAATAGTGTATGGAAATGCGATGGATAGATGGAGGGCCTGAACAAAAACTGATTAAATTGCAGAGGACTTGTTCTGGCATGGCTAAGGCTCCTGGCCTCTTGTAGAGCTGTGGTGTGAGGCCTGCATGGGAAGTTAGTCAGTGGTGTTCCAGGTGTCCCATGAAAAGGCAGGCACAGCGTGCAACATCACTGATATGGCAGAACACTGACATGTGAGAACATAGGGTTGGTGAACTCAAGGGTTCTGATGGTGAGGCCTTATTCTGGAAGTTTTGTGAGTGGGGGTTGTCGGTAAGGTGGCTGATCGTTAAGAAAGAAAGTAAGGGCTTTCAGTTAGTCAGCTTGAGAGATAGAAGTGTAAAGGTTAAACATCATCCTGTTATTAAAGCGTGTTTAAGAACAGAACTTGAGAAGATAGGAATTCTGCAATACGTGCCCATGTCCACCACCTTTGCAACATTACGGGGCTGATGTTTGGCCCGTGCCTATTTTCACTCCGTGAGTGTTTTGGACACTGCCCTTAACCCTTACGGTGCTCTGTATAACAATTTATGCTTTAAAGAAATGTAGTTAAAATCTAGGACGGGAAACTTGTCACACACCACACTTGAGAATTTGGCTTCTGCATACATATTATTTGCACTACATATGCAAACCTATACATTTTTAGAAACTAGAGATGTTGTAAAATCTAGTGAAATAACTGAAAAATACTGTAGGTTTGTACCTACTTGGAGACTGACCTCAAAATATAAGCAGGCAAAATTTCTGAAAAAGTTATTTGAAAAGTAAGTCAAATGTTAGGAGAGAGACAGTTTTTCTTCTGTACCACCTAAACACTTCAGACTTGAGACAAAATGAAGACAAATATGTGCTGGAAACATGGGAAAGATGATAATTCTCTTGACTTGAGCTATGTATAATGAATTGTGCCTCAAATGATGTACCTATAATTCAGCATCCGGACAATCGAATTTCACTATATAAGGAAATGGGGTTTGTGCAGGCTTGTCTTGAAGCTAGAAGGTAAAAACTATATGTTTTTGTAAACTAGAGATAATGAGGAATCTGAAAAAAAATATTACAAGACAGTACCCTGATGGCAACTGAAGATATTCTTCACAGTGTAATCCAGAACATTGGTGAAAAGGTAATCCAAAACGTCAGCCACATTGTTTGAAACACCACAGTTTTCCTGCTTGAATCTCAAAACACTTGAAACTTGGGAGAAAACAAGAAGAATATGTCCTTGGAAGACACAGAACAAAGTTAGGGCCTTGGTCTTCTGTGGAAGGTTGAAAAGCACTTGGAGCAGAGTCCCACGTCACATCCAGAACATTCCCAGCCAGAGCGCACATGAGTAGGATGGCCAGCAGCACAGTTCCTCTTTCTTCAACTCCTTCACTCTCAGCATCTCTCTCCTCTGCAGTAGTACTTCCAGATTCTGGATCACACAAGAAAACATATATCCTAAGTCTTCTGTTCATTTCATTGTTTGATAATGGTGTGCAAGAGATGTTACAGAGAGCTTGACTCAGTTTCCACTATTAGTCTGATTTTCAGAAAGAAAAAAAAATGACCAGCATTACTTATTCATTCTATGAAAATTGAAGTCATGCATAAAATCATAAATAAGAATAAAATCTGAATCACTAGCATATAAGGAGGGGGCAGGGCTATAGCTTTCATTGAAGGCACGCCCACTCGTGACACGCCCACACTGTTTCCAAACTAAAAAAATAAAACAAACAAAAGTTATAAATTGTTCTCTTCAAATCACCACTTTTACTGATCTCTAAAGTGCTTTCAAAACACCTACAATCACCCAGAAACGATCTTCTAGTTTGATCAGGCCAAAGCCTATCACTCCTGTAAGTAACCATGTACCCTGCCCCCCTTCCGTCCCCCCTTCCTTCATGTGGCGGACCAACAAATGTAAAATAACCAATGACGGCACGCAGCATGCGTTCCATCACTCGACAAACAAAAATAATCAAAGTTGTTCACTCGTGCCACTTCCACGCATCTCCTGCTCGACTCGGTCGCTGATTTATTCATTATTTCAGTCAAAACCGACGAAAAACTTCGAGAAACTGACTGACAAGGCTTGCCGGTGCACAATGGATACTAGCAAGTCACGTGAACTGATCAACCCGGATGTTTAGCAGTGGTGGTATAACGGTTCTCGTCTGAGCCACGATCGTGGCCCAACGCAGTCGGACAGTAAAGCCACGATCGTGGCCCACCGCAGTCAGCGGGTGACCCACTGGATGGTGGTTATGGAATGCACGGGGAACAGGTCTGGTTCTGGACTACCTGAGCAATGAGCTTTGACTAATATGCCTCCTTCGCTTGGCATAGTTTCAACATGTTGAAGGAAGGAGTGATTTGGGATGAGAGGGGGAAGGTCAGTTCGGATTTACTGTCACGATGGTGGATTTGGTTACGTGCCCTTTCTCTCCCTGTCAGGCCATATTTTCGGGAAATTAAACCGATTGACACAGAACAAACGGATTATGTCTTTTAGCTATGTTTGTTATATTTTCAGCCAAAAGAAATCATCCAGTCCATGTCCCCTGAGAAGTCTGAGCTCTCTTGATTTAAATACATACCAAAATAAGGCCACGGATGGATCCGACATAATTCTCCATAGAACACCTTCACTTTTCTCACTGTAGAAAGTGGAATAATACATGTGGAGTTTATATACAAGTCACAACATATTGCTAGGGTGGTAAACGATACAGAGAGAGAGAGAGAGAGAGAGAGAGAGAGAGAGAGAGAGAGAGGGGGGGGGGGGCATTTGGGCATGGTATGCTCTGGGATGATGGTATGGTTCACTCATAGACCATGGAGAGAAAACGAAGACAAAAACTGAATATAGTTATCGTAGTGGAGGCATAATTAGTTCACGCTTATCTCCCTTGATTGAGATTTGGCTTATTGATGCAGCTTTTGAAATGCTTCCTTTACTTTTAAAGATCAGATTTCAGTCCGTATTTTGTGACTACAGCGCCCAAACTGGAATTTGAAATTCTGGAATGATTATCATTTAAATTGTCGAAAGAAAATAAAAATGTCTTGGTAGCCACGTCTGTCAAAATGATCTCCAATGTCAAACAATTGTCACTTAATGAAACTGAGGGACGGAAACTATGTGTTGAATCTACATGTTTCCCATAGGGGTTCACGCACTACTGCTAAGGTAGATAACAATTTGCAAACATCCTATTCCTGGACGAGTATAATTGTCACAGAACGGAACATTTCACCCCAGCAACGAAGTTAAAAGCAAGTGTTTAACAGCTGGGTGAATAATGTTTATTAAACAAATGAGAATGCGTTGTACAAAAGACAGACGTACACACACGAAACCACAAGCACATTATCTGCACATACACATTGACAGTTAACATACCAACCACCGTTTTGTTGATCTTTATGTTACACTGGCTCATAATCATGTTTCTAGTCCCCGTCCTTCTGAAGAAAGAAACTCAACTGAAAGAGGAACGAAAATGAAACGTCTTTGTATGTGAGAATCATACAGCATAGTTAGCACAGCACTGACGTGTATTACTGTAACGCATCATAGATAGATTCATAAAACAAATAGCAAGGTATACGGAATTGTGCTAAAAAATAATTCCGTGAACCTTTCCAGGACTCAGAAATCATCGTTACAGGCGTTTGCTTTCTGTTGAACACCACCTCCTTAGCACTGAAAAAAAATGGGTTTGATACGCATGGCTGGAACAATATTTTGTAATTCATCTGTGACCTAAAATTTACAAAATCCACAGCAGCATTTTTGGTGTCAATCACAAGATATTGTACAAAAATTTTCATCATTCATTTGATGTCCATACCAGCACTTTGGAGAAGAAATGCGAAAACAATTTCTCAACTGAGGGTCATAACCGTAAACAAACACACAAAGAACCTCTTTTATGTGGAAGACGTCTATTATATTTATCTGTTCGCCTCTTTATCAATTTGTGATTGAACCCATTAACCTACCCACCTCTCTCCTCTCTCTCTCTCTCTCTCTCTCTCTCTCTCTCTCTCCTCTCTCTCTCTGAGTGTGTGTGTGTGTGTGGGGGGGGGGGGGGGGGGGGATGCATGCCTTCCTGTGACACATGCACGTTGTGTCTGTCCTTTTGAGGCTGTGAAGCTGTTATGTCGTTCGTGCTTTGACGTTTTCGTGTTGAAAAGTTGTGAGTTATAAAAATAAAAAAAAGTAATAATAATAAATCATTATCTCTCTCTCTCTCTCTCTCTCTCTCTCTCTCTCTCTCTCTCTCTCTCTCTCTCTCTCTCTCTCTCTCTCTCTCTCTCTCTCCATTTTTACCAGTTACCAATGAATTTACACTTACACATATGTATATCATATCACTTTCTCCATTCGGAGGACACATGACGTTGCTTCAGGAAAGCAGAGTCCCTTTTTTCGACTTCAGGGTCAGCATTTAGCTATCAGTGAAGACCATGCAGTTCTCTCCATGAACAGGCAATGGAATCATAGTATTTATGAAAGAGAACATTATAGAACTCTAACATGATAAGTTCTGACATATTAGGTTAGACATTGTGAGCGCACGTGCAGAAGATTTTCATGCTTCGTGTATGTTAGTGGTGTGTGTGTGTGTGTGTGTGTGTGTGTGTGTGTGTGTGTGTGTGTGTGTGTGTGTGTGTGTGTGAGTGTGTGCGTGTGTGTGTGCGTGTGTGTATGTGTGTGTGTGTGTGCGTGTGTGTGTGTGTGTGTGTGTGTGTGTGTGTGTGTGTGTGTGTGTGTGTGTGTGTGTGTGTGTGTGTGTGTAACACAACACTAAGTTATTCAGAATCTCAACATCAGTTAAAAACAACTAGCTGTGTAACAACAACAAAACTCAGTATTATAGGACTGCATATCTACCACAACATGGTGTGTGAGTGTGTGTGTGTGTGTGTGTGTGTGTGTGTGTGTGTGTGTGTGTGTGTGTGTGGTGTGTGTGTGTGTGTTCCTATGTTCTGTACCAATCGGTTTAATTCATGACGGGGAGAGAGAAAGAGCACATAACCAAATCCACCATCTTGACAGTAAATCCGGCCTGACCTTCCCCTCTGTTCCCAAATCACTCCTTCCTTCAACATGTTGAAACTATGCCAAACAAAAGAGGGGAGGGGGGAAGGGGACGGTGGGAGGGATTGGAGTGGGGCAGGATTCTGGTAGACTAGAATCAGACCTGTTCCGCGTATGTTCTATAACCACCACCCAGTGGGCATTTTTAAGGGCACTATCCGAAACAACTGTGGTGTGAAAATAAGCATGTGCCAAACATCAGCCCTGTAATGTTGCAAAGGTGGTGAACATGGGCGCGTGTTTGTATCGCATAATTCCTCCCTTCTCAAGTTCTGTTCTTATATATGCTTTGATAAAAGGATAACACTACTATCTGCCATGCTGACTGACTTGAAGCCTTAACTTTCCTTCTTAACAATCAGCCACCTTACCAACAACACCCACTTACAAAGCTTCCAGAATAAGGCCTTTCCATCAGCACCCTTGAATTCACCAACCACATGTTCTCACATGTCAGTGTTCTGGCATATCAGTGGTGTTGCACACTGTGCCTGCCTTTTTCATGGCACACCTGGAACACCGCTGACTAACTTCCCATACAGGCCTCACACCACAGCTCTACAAGAGGCCAGGAGCCCTAGCCATGCCAGAACAAGTCCTCTGCAACTTCATCGGTGTTGTTCAGGCCCTCCATCCATCCATCACATTTCCATACACTATTTCCTTGTCTGTCAACTTCTGGACATCTCCACTTCCCTGTGTGATGGACTGCACAAAATATCAGTCTTCTGTAACCCACTAATGAATATTTATACCTAAACTACACATAGTACCATCACCCTTTCACATATCACAGCATTTCATGGTCTGAAATCCTCTGCCTGTGCAGATTTTGCTCTGATGAGGAGGATTTCACATACCCACGCACCCACCAATAGATCTACACACACGCACGCGCGCTCGTGCACGCACGAACACACTCACACAAACACATCAGTGCAGAGAGAGCGAGAGAGAGAGAGAGAGAGAGAGAGAGAGAGAGAGAGAGAGAGAGAGAGAGAGAGAGAGAGAGAGAGAGAGAGAGAGAGAGCAGGGAAAATATGACACAAAGGCCAGAAAGAGCTCTAGGACGTAATGACTATTTTTCTCCCTTTTTCTTACATTTTAATTTCTCTTCTGTTTGCCGAAATGTCTTGAATGTTCTCTGTGGCTTATTGTCTATTTACGTCAGAATATTCCTGAGGTTGGTTTGGAAGCGATCCATATGTTCAGAATAGTTGGCATGTTAGCCATGGGAAGAAAGGGCTTTTCCTTGAAAAAAAAAAAAATTGTAAAATCCTGTTCTTTTAACGGGAATGTTTCTATTGTATTGGCATACGAACACCGGATGGTTTACGTGGTATTTTCACTTATTTAATAGACTTGATGTGGGTATTAACTGCGGTATTTCTCACAAACGTTTTGGGAAAGCCCACATAGGCTATTCTATAAATCAATGAATACACCTTGGAACAATGAACTGTCAATGATTCATATGTCATTTACAACGTCGCGGTCACATTGGCACATGTTTATGCATTGCTTTTTGTGGTGTCGAATCTACTGTGTTTGAGGACGGGTTTGGAAATGTTTGAGGTACAGGACAACCTGCAGTATTTAGTGACCGGGTAACTGCTATAGTTTTACACCAGAAGGACTTACATTTCAGTTACAGCACAAGACACGCACACGACCCATTTTGCAATCCACCCATGCCCCACTCCTTTCCTAATGAGTATAGTGTTGGCTCTGACAGAATGGAATGTATTGGCAGAAGGGAACCGAGAGGAAGGAGAGGCATCATATACAGACTACAATACTTGGTCTGATAGACACTTTGTTTGGAAAGAAGAATTTCTATCTGCATAGCATGGTTGTCAACCCTCTTTATTACTTTGAAAACGTTCTGTTGTATTGAAATATGACGTTCACTTCAAGGCAAAGAGTTTGACCGCACGGAACCACCATGTGTGCAAACAGCATCATTTGAACTATTTCTTAAGCATATTCCATTTCGGGCCTTATGAATTGCCATATTTACAAAAAAAAAGCACGTAAGCATCATTATAAACTATTAATATATACTGCATACAACACATACATTTCCAGGAAGGTTTGTCTCTTTTCGTGCTCTTCTGATTTGACTAGTTCTTTCCTTTTTGTTCTTTTCTAATTTTTTAGTTCTTCCCCGTGTCCATGAACAGAAATTTTCGCGCCAGTGATGTCTGGAAAAAAATTATCAATTGCGTCTTACCTCTCTGGCTTTGTCTCTTCCACTATGCTCTCTATACACTACTATTAACGCGCGCGTGTGTGTGTGTGTGTGTGTGTGTGTGTGTGTGTGTGTGTGTGTGTGTGTGTGTGCAACAGTGTGCGGGAAGATCAAAACACACAACAAACTCAAGACCAGGATTACGAGCCACACACAATTACATTCGTGTCTCATTGGTTAATAATATGCGTAAAGCCTGTAGTGTGTGTATGGAGCACTTATCAGTCCACTTATCAGGATGTATCCCTTTGTCAAAAAGTGCATTAAAAAATCTGACAAAGAAGTCGACTAGAACGTTTCCAGCATTTTTGAGTAATTCACCAAATATACCCTCAGGGTATGCAGCTTTTCTGTTCTTGAGTTTTCAATTGCAGAGATTACTTCTAATGTTGAGATTGGTCGGTCGAGGTAACCTGCTTTGCTATCAGAACCACAAATACTTTCTTCTGCTACTACCTCTTCTGCCTGTTCTTCTGTATCTTCTCAAGAAGTTCTTTAAAAGGCTGATATACCAATTATTGTCAGAAATATTGTTGTACGTATTACTTTTTCTAACTGATATTTTGCGCATGTGCTTCCAACACTCTCGCTGATCTTTACTGTGTGGACTAACTTGCATAGTAAAGTAGAATTATAATTTTTCTCCTTCCTCTTAAAAAGGTTCTTATACTCCCTTCCAGTTTTAAATAGGCATGTCTGTCTCCATCGTCTAGATATTCTAAGAAGTTGTTTCACGTGTTTCTTGGTCTTACAACATTCATGGTCAAACCACTCATCCTCCTTTTGAACGATATCTACCCCTATGTGTTTTCCTCATGCACTGTGCCTGTTCTTTTATACAAGCATGAAATACATCTATCTAAAGCGGTATTAACGTCATCATTGATTTAGGCTCATAGTTTTTCTACAGCATTTATAATGCATGTTGGCTACCTATTAAATTATGGAAAGTATTAGTACATTCATCCTGCCATGTATACTTATCAATAAGTTGTGTGTTTCCTGTATATCTTTCCCAATTCTTTTATAAAGGAATAAGTTTATATTGAACACTAGAGGCAGATGGTCAGACTCAATACGTTCATTCACACATAGACTGCACGATTGATTAATGAGAGTAAACATGTCATAGGTCATTATAAAATACTCGTTCACACTATTCCCTGCCTCTGAAATGTATGTGAAGCGACCTTGATGATCGCCACCACACACACACACACACACCACACACACACACACACACACACACACACGCACACGCACGCACGCACGCACGCACGTACACACACACACACGCACACACACACACACACACACACACACACACGACGCCCGCACACAACACACAAACATACACACACACACACAACACACACACCATTTAAAATGCACAGATCTAATACAGTACACATGTTTAACAGCAGCTTGCCCTACCTGGCCAATGCTTTGTCTCAGGACATCTGTTAAAACAAAGGTTCCATTGTGGAAACTTGAGGGACATTTTTCTGTTGGAAATCTTCACAAAAGTTAGAAATTGTGCTATTTAAATCTCCAGCCAAAAGTAAAATATTATAGGGCATGCTGGGCAAAACGTCAGAAAGGTAGTTTTCTACATCACTAATGCCGATATCAATGTCCATAGAAGCATAATATGGTGTAATTGTTCGGTGGTAACATAAGTGCATATGTAAAAGAACATTTTTCGAAAAAACCAAAACATCTGTAGTAAATATGAACACAGTGG
>JADBJO010018553.1:20000-35109 GCA_016801955.1 Conus betulinus | reverse complement strand
ACATACGAAGGTCTGTCTGTTCTGTCGTCTTCTTGTCTGTATGTATGTAGTATGTCTATTTATCAACGGTTTCGTTCGGTCGTTATTATCAAGCTCTCGATCTTGGAGGTCCAAATATTACAATCTGTTGTATCGGGGGTCGGCAAAAGAAAACGTCGCAACTCTATCTCGGTCACATTTACACACACCACACAAACACACACACACACACAAAACCAAACACACACAACACACAAACCACACCCTACTTCTCTCTCTCTTCTCTCTCTTCTCTCTCTCTCTTTTACTTACAGGACCTTGTTTTATCCAAACCGAATCTCGTTCCTCCATATAGCAAACGAACATAATAGGAATTTGGCAACAGCAAATTCAAGTGAAATGTTTATTTACAAGGTGGCTGACGGAGGGATAAAAGAAAGACAGAAGAAAAAGAAAAAAGGCACGTCGTATTGGAATATCGGTTTGTAATAGAATTACCTGCTGATAGATTAAGTTATCATCGATATCCTACCTAGTTGACAAGGTGACATGTTTTTAAACGCGATAATTAGTAAAAAAAAACAAAAAAACAAACCCAACACAACAAAAAAACAGTGTTTGGACGCCCATATCAGCTGGAGATGTCTACGAAGAGAAAGGAGAGAGAATTCGAGAGTCGAGAGAGATAGAGAGAGCAGAGAGAGAGAGAGAGAGAGAGAGATGGGATGGTAGAGAGAGATGAGAGGGGGAGAGAGAGATGAGAGAGAGAGGAGAGAGGAGGGTGGGGGATGGGGGGGGTGGGGGGTGGGGGGCGAGGGAGGCTGTTCCTTGTTGTGAATTGTGGAATGCATCTACTGTCTCCTTTAAATGCTAATGTCATGCATTCCTCGTTATGACGATGTATCACTTCAGGGCTGAAATTATTCATGCTTCTTCGGTTACCACGACATAGGACGTATGAATGCCCCATCTCTCTCTCTCTCTCTCTCTCCCCCCCCCTCCCATTTCCCATCCCCTTCTTACACGACACCCGACCCCCCCTCCCCTTCTGTGTGTGTGGTGTGTGTAGGTGTGTGTGTTGTGTTGTTTGTGTGTGTGGTGTGTGGTTGTGTGTTTGTGTGGTGTGTGGTGTGTGTGTGTGTGTTTGTATGTGTGTGTGTCTGTGTGTGTGAGTGTGTGTGAGTGGTGTGTGTGTGTGTGTGTGTGTGGGGTGTGTGGTGTGAGGAGTGTGTGTGTGTGTGTGTGTGTGTGTGTGTGTGGTGTGTGTGTGTGTATGTGTGTGCGTGTGTGTGTGTGTGTGCGTGTGTGCGTGTGTGTGTGTGTGGTGTGTGTGTGTGTGTGTGTGTGTGGTGTTTTATAACGTTAAATGCTGGTATGTTAAAATACTAGGCGTTTGCCTTAATGAGCAGTATAACCGTGTATTTGTTTTCCATTATCCTAAAACCAGTAGGGGGAACACACACACACACACATACACACACACAGCACGCACGCACACACACGCACACACACACACACAAACGCACGCGCACGCACGCACGCACGCACGCACGCACACACACACACACACACACACGTACACACGTACATACACATGTGTGGGCACACATATACACATACACACACACAAGCGAAACGCTCCCACACCACGTACAGACTCACACACACACATACACACACGCACACCGCCGCATACATACACAACAAGCATACACCCACAAAAATATCTACATACACAGAGAAAAGAACAGACAGACAGACAGACAGACAGACAGACAGGACAGACACACACACACACACACACACACCACACACGCACACGCGCGCGCGCCCATGCACAGACACACACCACCACACGCACGCGCGCACGCCCACGCACAGACACATACACAAACACACATGCGCACACACACACACACAACACACACACACACACACCACACACACACACACACACACACACTCACACACAGACAGACACACACAGACACTCACACTCACACACACACACACACACACACACACACACACACACACACACACACACACACACACACACACACATTCACTGTTGGGTATAATAGACATTTTGTTCGTGATACTTTATTGTGTTCCAATCACCAGGCCTGCTTCGTTTTCAATACACACACCACACACACACAACACACACACACACACACACACACACACACCACACACACACACACACAGACACACATCATTCACTGTTGGGTATAATAGACATTTTGTTCGCGATACTTTATTGTGTTCCATCACCAGGCCTGCTTCGTTTTCAATACACACGAACCACACCACACACACACACACACACACACACACACACACACACACACACACACACACTGTTGGGTATAATAGACATTTTGTTCGTGATACTTTATTGTGTGCCCAAAGTTCCATCACCAGGCCTGCTTCGTTTTCAATACACACAACCACAACCACACACACACACACACACACACACACACACACACACACACACACACACACCACACACACCACACACACATTCACTGTTGGGTATAATAGACATTTTGTTCGTGATACTTTATTGTGTTCCATCACCAAGGCCTGCTTCGTTTTCAATACACACGAACCACACACACACACACACACACACACACACACACACACACACACACACACACACACACACACACACACTGTTGGGTATAATAGACATTTTTGTTCGTGATACTTTATTGTGTTCCATCACCAGGCTGCTTCGTTTTCAATACACACGAACCCACACACACACCACACACACACACACACACACACACACACACACACACACACTGTTGGGTATAATAGACATTTTGTTCGTGATACTTATTGTGTTCCATCACCAGGCCTGCTTCGTTTTCAATACACACGAACCACGACAGAACACTGCTTCAAGAAAGTGGGAAGGGGGGGGGGGGGGGGGGGGGGGGGAACGGGATGAGGGGGAACGGAATGAGGGGAAGGGAGGAGGGGGGGGGGGCAATGGAAACTGAATGTGGATAGAAGGTCAACAAATCGATCCTCAATGGAACTGAAATGTTGTAGAAGGTAAACACATCGATCCTCTGGGACTGTTTTTCTTTAACCAAATTTGTTATAAAAAGGATTAATTAACATGACTCCTCCAACCGAACAACGCGGACACAAACGAATCCCAAGACCAAAAACACGACGCGTTTCGACCTCTTAGGTCTTGTTCAGGCAAGATTAAAAACAAACAAAAAAAACAAAACCACAAATACTCAGGGCAACGAAAACTAAGAACGAGCCATCGCTTACCTTTGTCGAACTCGGCGCAAGATGGGCGTTTTTGTGAAATCACGTTGTCCCTGTTGTTGGGTGCGAGTCATAATTTTCCCTTTAAAGATGTGTTGAGATCTTCGCCTGCAGTCGTCTCACTTTGCGACTATTGTATTGTTCTTCATCCCTTGTGGAGCAACAGGTGGTGGTGGATCCCTGTCAGCCTTACATCTTCACCCAGCGAATGTGCGTGTGTAGAAACAGAAGCATACAGCCCTCCTCCACACCACCTCTGACACCCCCCCCCTCCTCATCTCTCTCCCCATCTTCCCCCCTCCCACACCTTCCCTTCCTGTTTGCCCCCCCTCCCCCCCCCCCGCCCCTGTCTTCATGACCAGGTGATTTTAAGATATTGTTAACGATGATGATGTCAAAATAAAAAGAAACGTTTTCCATCGTCTACTCACAAACACAAAAGAAAAAGGATGTTTCAATGATTAGATTAGACCCCCCCCCTCCTCCCCTCTCCTTTTCTCTTCCCAAATAGCTACAGAGGAAATGTGAGGGAGGGGGAAGGAAGGGGAGGGACGGGGGGGGGGGGGGGGGGGCAGGGGAGGTATGGAAGGGAGGTATGAGGAGTGAAGAAGAAAGAAATTCCACTTCAGTTCGAAGAGAAATTTTCAAGCTAAGAATCGACGTCCAGCTCTACATTCTGATCCACATCAAAGTTCCATGTGTTCCAAATGTCTATTAAGTCAATGAAAAACAAACAAACAAAACAAAAAACAGATTGGACCTCTTGAGGTTTACTGTAACATTGGACACACAAACAGCAACAACAACAACAACAACAACAACCACCATCACAAACTTAAGGATCAAACAATACATTAAACATGGTAAACTGTGCATCACAGATATTATTTTTACATGAGTTTATATCGAAAAAAAAAAAAACAAAAAAAAAACCAGTTGATATGGTTGGTGATGATCTGAAAAAAAAATGACTCCTCTGAACTGCTGACGAAGAGACTATGACAGAAATATGGATGCAGCTATGGATGGTGGAACGGGAATGAGCGGCTTCTTTGGGATGGTACCCAAACGAGATGGAAGGAAAGGAAAAAAAAGAAAGCCAAAGGAAAAAAAAACAAAAAAAAAAAAAAAAGGGAAAAAAAAAAAAAAAAAAAAAAAAAAAAAGAAACAGAAAGAAAGAAAAAAAGAAAGAAAAGAAAGAAAAGAAAGAAAGAAGAAAAGAAAGGAAAGAAAGAAAAAGAAAGAAAGAAAGAAAGAAGAAAAGAACGGGACAGAAAAAAAAGGGGAGGAAGAGAAGAAGGAAGGAAGAGAGAAGAAGAACTCTGTGTTTGTTTTTGGTTGAGAGTTTTTGGGTTTGAAAAAAAGGAGAAAGAAAGAGGAGAAGGAAACAAAAATTCTTTGTTTTTGGTTCTGTTGTGAGTTTGGGTTATGGTATAGTTCCGTTGAAAAAAAAAAAAACCAATCTTTTATTGAGAAGTTATGCATGTTAGCAACGATTAAAAAAAAAAAAAAAACGAGTCACTCACTGGCATATTTGAGTCAGTCAGTTGGCATTCTAGTTTTTTGTTTCAAGACTCAGTAACAGACTCATATGATCTTATTCCTTTGAAAGGTTTCCTCTTTGTTTTCTTTTTCTGCTTGTTGTGTTCTCATCTTTTCTTCTTTTGTTCTTGTTCTTACTCTTGTTCGTGTTCTTGTTGGTGTTCTTGTTCTTGTTCTTGTTCTTTCTCCTTCCTCCTCTTCTTCTTCTTCTTCGACGTCGTCGTCGTCGTCCTCGTTGTCGTTTTTTTCTTCCCCTTTTCTTCTCCTCCTTGTCCTCCTCCTCCTTGTTCTTCTCATTTTCCCGAGGTGTGTGTGTGGGTGTGTGTGTGTGTGTGTGTGTGTGTGTGTGTGTGTGTGCGCGCGTGCTAGCGCGCGTGTTTTTGAATTGTAGTGCGTATTATGTCAGTAGCATAATGTACTAGGAATACACATGTGGATTGTTGCATTATTGCTAAACTTCTTTTCTGTATGGGGTATGTGATTTGCACCTATAATGTTTTACTGACCCAGCGTGCATTATGTATTTTCAGAAAAAAATCAAATTTTCTAGCGTGCTACGTCTGATATAATAAAGAAAGAGTGGTCCACGAAATCTGTGTGCAGCCTATTGCATTTACTGGAAAACTAAAAATAGCTCCAATGGAGAAAGACCTGAAGATGAAAGTGAATGCGAGCTTCTCGTTTTATTTGTCGCTCATAGTCACGATATGCATACAAATTGGGGACAGGATTATGGACTCTGGCGGACAGAGACGTGACGTTAATTAATGCTCGTGTGCAAATAGCCGGGCTACAGCATAAACCACGGACATTATAACGCGGGAGATGAGAATAACGTGACAAACGCCGAATTCAATGACGCGACCAACACTTCATTTGACAAGAATTTAACCATTAGGGGCCCCACAAAACACACACACACACACACACACACACTTGTGACATCTTTTAGGCGTTGGTTCCCCAAATAGAACAATATGACGTCAAAGGTTGAAGTTGTCAGTGAGGTAATTTCTGATAGGAGTGGGTTTTCTTTCTGTTTGATTTCCTCTCTCCATGGCGTTTCTCCCACCCCCTACCCCTTCCCCTGACGTCCCCGTCCCGCGCTGCTCGTAACGGCTTTGTCCTCCACAGCCACATCTGGAAACGCTGTGTCACCAGCAGCAGCACCGACAATCCACCTACAGAGAAATCAATACGAAGCCTTCGCGACGAAAACCCAACTGAGAGACACTACAACACCGCCGATCTTTCACTTCAGTAGTGTTAAGTGGGCGCCGGAATAACTCAGTTGGTAAGCGCCGGACTCGTGATCCTGGGGTTACGGGTTCGAATTTCGGTACAGGGGGATTTTTCCTCGGAGTCAACATTGGTTCTGACTCCATTCCCCATACAGTCCTTCAAATGAGACTGTAAACCGAGGTTCCGTGTGTGAACGCACGCACAACATCTTGCACACACGTAAAATCCCATCAACTTTCGAAGAAAGAGAGACCATTTGGCCGTTGATATGGATGACATATTACACATAGCATGCACCTTCCCCGAAGTTGGAGTATGGCTACCTTAATGGCGGGATAAAAGACAGTCATACAAACAAAAGTGCCAGAATCTTCAACTCGATGAAGGTGGACACTCAAAGAAAGAAAGACAGAAAGAAAGAAGAAGAAGAAGAAGAAGTGATTTCTCATCCAACACCACACAGGATACAACCTATTCAGCCCCACCTGAAGACAGTCATCCCTCAGTTGCTGCTCAGCCAGGGTGATGTGGGTGGCCAGTTGAAGCGAGTGCCAGCATGTCCATCTAATAACAAGATCCTCATGACCTCTCCGATACCGAAGGCTTTGTCTCGAACTCGCAATGGCCATAAGCGTGAAGAACACGTTTAGATAGTCACGTTTCTCTTTGACGGTTACTGTGGACAAACAATGACCAGTTACTGCATCATCACATCACCCCACGGGGGTGAACCGATGGGCCCAGTGAGTGACGCGTCAGACTCCTGTTCTGGAAGAATAAACGAGAGCGTTGATTGTAAAGTGCCTAGAGCTTGGTTTCTAACCGAGGATAGGCGCAATGTAAGTACTGCTGCTGCTACTACTACTACTACAACTACTACCACTACTACTACTACTACTACTACTTCTACTACTACTACTACACACAAACGCAGAGACACGTGCAGTCCGACACAAAGCAGCAAACATCATTTCAGTTGTTCATGTGTCAGATGCAGAACTCCAGCCCCCTACCCCCCCCCCTCCCTCCCCCGCTCTCCGCCCATACCCTCCGCTTGCTCTCTAACTCCCCCCCCCCCCCCCATCCCATCCTCCCTAAACTAGGCCTGCTATATATCATTAGAACCGACAACCTTTCGTCCTCTGGCTTTCGCCTGTTGAAAATTACCATATTCATGACTCTGGCATCACTTCTGTTGAAAGAGGGAGAGGGGGAAGGGAGGGGTCGGGGGGAGGGGTGGGAGGGAGGACAAGGTTTTCATTTTGGCTCCTTGGGTGTTTTGTTTTGTTGCTGATTTTTCACAGAGAAGTTTCTCTGATTGTTTGGGGGAAAAAATGTCATGAATCATCACAGAGAGGCGTTCTCTCCCTGTAGTCTCTCCTTCTCTGACTCACGGGGGAAGTTGGGATGGGATTTAGGGGAAGGATAGTGGGGGGAGGGGGGAGGGAGGGGGGAGGGGGGGGGGATGGAGGGTATGTTAATACGTACGTCTTCACCTACCGATTCAAGCAATGTAAACCAAACATGATATCGTGTACATATATGAACCGCCGTGGTTTAGTGGTTAGCGCCGCGGATTCCGAGCTGGGAGGGAGGTTACAAGTTCGATTCTGATCAAGGTTATTTAGCTTTGTGAGTTTTCTGTCCGGACCGGCTTCTATCCAGAGTAGAGTTCGTTCCTGGCTCAGTTAGGTACATTGGAACCACATACCCGAGTTTCATCCACTGCTGTGATGCGTCAGTGAGAGCGTTGTTCAAATCTTTTGACCAACACCGCAGATGTCTGATTCTTTTCGGGCCTGGTTGACGCCAGGATATATTATGAAAGGGAGTGAGGAATACCGCCCTGTCATGCAGTCTCAGACCGGAAGGGAATCCAACAGCATTATTTCCACCTCCAGCCTCTCTTCATTTCCATCTCCAACCGCTCCTTTCCACCGCATTATTGTTCCCTGAAGTGAGTCAGGTTCCCATTTACACAGAGGGCTTTCAGACCGAAAACAAACAAACAAACAAACAAAAAAAACCTCAGCCTACGAGTGGTTTGAACTCAACGACCGTCAGTTCTGAAGCTGAATGCTCCATCCTGGCCATTTGATGGCAAGCCTTTTTGTGCACCAAAATACACGCATAATTACAATAATGTTATTAAAAAAAAAAAAAAGTTTTACGCATTAGTCTCATGTTTCTACCTGACAACTGCAGGCTCCATCGACACTCCCTGTTCAGTCCAGCACACCTGTCTACCACACCTGTCTACCCACACCTGTCCACCACACCTGTCTACCACACCTGTCTACCACACCCTGTCTAGCACACCTGTCCAGCACACCTGTCTACCACACCTGTCTACCACACCTGTCTACCACACCTGTCCACACACACCTGTCCACCACATCTGTCGCTACCACACCTGTCTACCACAAAACAGCACACAGCAGACGCCCCCACTCTGAGACACGACCACCCCACAGACAACGGCAGAGTCGCTGACAGAGAGAAATATGGCCATAATAACACTGGAACTGATATGTGTTTGGTGTTTCCGAGATTTAAAAACAAAACAGAAGAAGAAGAAGAAGAAGAAGAAGAAGAGAGAGAGAGAGAGAGAGAGAGAGAGAGAGAGGAGAGAGAGAGAGAACGAGGGAGAGAGAGAAGAAGAAGAAGAAGAGAGAGAGAGGAGGGAGAGGAGGAGGACGAGAGAGAGGAGAGAGAGAGAGAGAGAGAGAGAGAGAGAGAGAGAGGACAAGAGGGAGGAGAGAGAGAGAGGAGAGGTGGAGAGAGAGAGAGAGAGGGAGAGAGACAGAGACAGGGGAGACAGAGACAGAGACGGGGGGGGGGGGGGGGGGGGGGGGGGGGGGGGGGGGGTGGGGAGGGGGAGGAGCTGGATAAATCTGGGGGGAGCAGAAACTGGAAGAAAATTGCCACATCCGTGGCGCACAGATTGACCCCAGAGTCCGTTTCATGGGAACAATCCCACTTTTGTGTAAATGAAAGTTAGGCTCGGCAGAGGGGGGTGAGGTGGGGGTGGGGGGGGAGGGAGGGAGGGTAGGGGTGAGCGTATGTCAGTTTGGACATCAAAATTTAAAGTGAATGGGCCCATCATCTTTTCGGGTGTGAGTGGGTGTGTGTGTGTGTGGTGTGTGTGTGTGTGTGTGGGTGTGTGTGTGAGCGACAGCGTAACCCTATTAACCTATCATGCGCTTTAAATAAGTTCTCTCTCTCTCTCTCTCTCTCTCTCCCCTCTCCTCTCTCCCCTCTCCCCCCCCCCCCCCCCCACACCCCCCCTCCTCTCTCTCCCCCACCCCCCCACTCTCTCTTCTGTGTTTTCCTGATCTCCATGTCCATTCGTCTGCATGGAAGGACAGCCACGGTTGGCCCGACTGTCCAGGTCAGGCGAGGCAATGACGTTTTTCGGGCATGTGATGAACCAACAACTGCTTGTCAGAAGAGTAATAATTTTCAAACTCTGCACTGTGGCAATAAAAGGTCAGCGTTATTTGCCTTTACTGGATGATCATCGTGACACCTGCAAATTCGCCTTTCGAAGCTACTATCTAAAGTTACCGTTTATGACGTCATCAGCATGATCATGATCATGATCATGATCATCTCATTCCCCTGACTGCTGGGGCCATTGGGGGGACGTGATGAGGCAGCCGCCGTTTCTCTCCAGGGTCTTCTGCTGTTGGCAGCTGTCGTGAGGAGATATTCTTTCGCTTCCTCATCATGTCCTTTCCGTGGGCTTACTGAAGCTTGGCGATGCCCATCTCCTCTCCAAGCCAGGACCGCTAGCCGTAGTCCACAGAATAAGGAGTGGTACGCCCTCGGTCATGTACACTTAGTCGTTGAGTTCATCGTGGGACCCCCTCCGCCCTGGTCGTTGGCCGCTTGCTGCAGCTCTTCCGCCCAGTGGTGCAGTGTAAACACCACCCCCTCACGTGGTTTAGCCCGCCAGCTGAAGCGGTTTACCATGGTGTGGCGCTTGGAGCCAACACGTGAGAGATTTAGGGGGTGGATGAGGTTCCAGTGATGCCCGTCCACCCTAACTAGCAGGAAGCAGCATGCCAGACATCAAAGGTACTGCCTCGGTCCAGAGCTCCTGCCACGTAATTGCTTGAGTCAGAAGGTATTGGTCAATCAGAATGGGGCACACAGGTTGTCTTGTTTTGTCTACTTGCTGACTATGAAGATCAAGTTTCTCACGGGTTCTTCGTCATTTAGTACTTTATACAATTGAAAACAAACAGTCCACACACACACACACACACACACACACACACACACACACACACACACACAAACAAGAAACAAAAATACACACAAACCACAAAAATCCCACTGATTGGTGGGCAAGTAGTTTTGTCTAAGGGCAGGTAAAAACTTTGTCAACCTGTCTGGAAGAACACGCGCAGCGGAGTCGTAGTTTAAATTAAAGCAAATCCGTCTTCCTTTCGTCATGTTTTAGCACCGACATCTTTGCAAAAGTTTGACGTCATCTCGTGCTTACGTAGTATGTGACGTATAATGTTAGTTCAGGCTTCCATTTGCGATTTTTTGCCATGTTCACTTGCGGTAATTAAAACTCGGTTACGAAGGCGAAATGTATGACGTGTTGGTATGATTTGGTAAAATGTTAAGGTGAAGATAGGAAAGGCTGTTTAGCATTCTATCCTGCTTTCACGTTCATCAACTGGCTTGACACATCTCGAAGGAGGAGCCTTGCTTTGCTATTCGTTTCAACATTTGTATAAATATCTTGTTGCATATATTTTTATTAAACTATAAAGCGATATCTGTAACGGAAAAGCCACCGTTAGAGCTTGTGAAACAAACACACACACACACACAACACGCGCGCGCGCGCGCGCGCGGGCGCGACTGAAACTGAGTGATCAACTTAACTCACTTTGTGTGCGCGTTTGTTTGTTTGTTTGTTTTTTTTCAAACTCCTTTCAGTCTGTATCTACGGCTACTTACCCTAACGGACGCATGGTGCGTTCGACTTACTTCACCTGACCGACTCATGGTTCGTTTGACTTTAGTGAAGATCTCTCGAATGCGCATGTAGGGGGCTTAGAAGGCCCAGTGTGTAACGCATTGTTTTCTTGATCCGTGGGTCGGGGGTTCGTGCCCAGTCGGAGACAGCCACGATAGAGGAAATGTTCTCTTTGGAGTCTTCTGTAGGCTCTTGAATCTCCTCCACGTCCCTCACAGGGGACTTACAGCTATGGTCCGTGAATGACTGCGCGTGCAGTTCTTACAGCTATGGTCCTGTGAATGACTGCGTACTGTTCTTACAGCTATGGTCCCGTGAATGACTGCGTACTGTTCTTACAGCTATGGTCCCGTGAATGACTGCGTACTGTTCTTACAGCTATGGTCCCGTGAATGACTGCGTGCAGTTCTTACAGCTATGATCCCGTGAAAGAATGACTGCATGCAGTTCTTACAGCTATGGTCCCGTGAATGACTGCATGCAGTTTTTACAGCTATGGTCCCGTGAAGGAATGACTGCCTGCAGTTATTACAGCTATGGTCCCGTGAAATGACTGCGTACTGTTCTTACAGCTATGGTCCCGTGAATGACTGCGTGCAGTTCTTACAGCTATGGTCCCGTGAATGACGGCGTGCGGTTCTTACAGCTATGTCCCGTGAATGACTGCGTGCAGTTCTACAGCTATGGTCCTGTGAATGACTGCGTACTGTTCTTACAGTTATGGTCCCGTGAATGACTGCGTGCAGTTCTTACAGCTATGGTCCTGTGAATGACTGCGTACTGTTCTTACAGCTATGATCCCGTGAAAGAAAGAAATGACTGCATGCAGTTCTTACAGCTATGGTCCCGTGAATGACTGCGTACTGTTCTTACAGCTATGATCCCGTGAAGGAGTGACTGCATGCAGTTCTTACAGCTATGGTCCCGTGAATGACTGCATGCAGTTTTTTACAGCTATGGTCCCGTGAAGGAATAACTGCATGCAGTTCTTACAGCTATGGTCCCGTGAATGACTGCGTGCAGTTCTTACAGCTATGGTCCCGTGAATAACTGCATGCAGTTCTTACAGCTATGGTCCCGTGAATGACTGCGTGCAGTTCTTACAGCTATGGTCCCGTGAATGACTGCGTACTGTTCTTACAGCTATGGTCTCGTGAATGACTGCATGCAATTCTTACAGCTATGGTCCCGTGAATGAAGTATGCATGCAGTTCTTACAGATATGGTCCCGTGAATGAAGTATGCATACAGTTCTCACAGCTAGTGGTCCCGTGAATGAAGTATGCATACAGTTCTTACAGCTATGGTCCCGTGAATGAAGTATGCATGCAGTTCTCACAGCTATGGTCCCGTGAATGAAGTATGCATACAGTTCTTACAGATAATTATGGTCCCGTGAATGAAGTATGCATGCAGTTCTTAGAGCTATGGTCCCGTGAATGAAGTATGGATACAGTTCTTACAGCTATGGTCCGGTGAATGAAGTAGGCATACAGTTCTTACAACTATGGTCCCGTGAATGAAGTTTGCATACAGTTCTCATAGCTATGGTCCCGTGAATGAAGTATGCATACAGTTCTTACAGCTATGGTCCCGTGAATGAAGTATGCATGCAGTTCTCACAGCTATGGTCCCGTGAATAAAGTATGCATACAGTTCTTATAGCTATGGTTCCCGTGAATGAAGCTTGCATACAGTTCTTATAGCTATGGTCCCGTGAATGAAGTTTGCATACAGTTCTTAGAGCTATGGTCCCGTGAATGAAGTTTGCATACAGTTCTTATAGCTATGGTCTCGGGAAGGAATGCATGCAATAAAATAAAAGATCGGTGCTTGCTCGTTAAACCTGTTTTCATCTCTTGTACACTGCGTCCGCCGAGCACGGAATCGGACTAAGGAATGTTTAACGTGCACAAGCCTGTTGTGAGGACACACACAAATGGGGCTCAGCCTCCGAGCAGGTTGGGATATAAGACTCGGAAAAAAGTGTGTGTGTGTGTGTGTGTGTGTGTGTGGGTGGAGGGGGGGGGGGGGGGAGGTTAAAGGGGGAGGGGGTGGGAATCCTGCATAACATTTCAGCCACCAATCGATGCCAGAGTTCGCACTGTCGATCCTCACAATGTGTTCTTTAGTCGAACGACTTTACCACGAATGTTTGAGACAACTGTTTATGGCACGGTTCTGGCGTCAATCTTCGAAGAAAAATTGTTTAAAGCGAGAGAGAGAGAGAGAGAGAGAGAGAGAGGGAGGGAGGGGACAGAGAGAGAGAGAGAAAAGAGAGAGAGAGTGAGAGAGAGGAGAGAGAGAGAGAGAGAAGGACAGAGAGAGAGAGAGGGACAGAGAGAGAGAGAGAGAGAGAGAGAGAGAGAGAGAGAGAGAGAGAGAGGAGGGGGGAGAGGTGGGGGGGGGAGAGAGAGGGGGGGGGGAGAGAGAAAGCAGAGCGAAGACGAATTGCCGCCATTCAAATCATACCAAGAGCCAAACGTGTATATTAAAACAAAGCAAAGCAAAACCAATAGCAACAAACAAACAAACGAAAAAGCTTACGGGGATACAAAGTAACAGGCTGACAAACACGCGAATGAACTGTAGCAACCAAAGAACAATGACGATAATAACGATAACAACAACAACAACAACAACAACAACAACAACAACAACAACAAGGAAGGGGGGGGGGGGGGGGGGGGGGACAAAATCATGGTTCATTGTTTTGTTTGACAGCTTTAGCTCTGCATACTTATTCATGTGTACGTATTTCTTTTATTTTTCAGATACTTATTTATTCATTTGTTTATTGAAATCATATTTTTATTTGTTTGATTCATTTTTGTGTGAAAATGTTTATATTCATTTCTTTCTTTCATTTTTTCTTTCTTTTTGTTATTGTTTCTTTCTTTTTCTTTCTTTCTTTCTTGCATTTCTTCCTTCCTTTCTTCCTTCATTCTGTCCAAACCTTTTTCCCCCCCTTCCTTCTTTCTTTCCTTCTTCCTGTTTTTTATCCTTTCTGTTTTTCCACATATGTCCTCCCCTTTTTGATTTCATCCTCTTTTTCTTTCCTTCTTTTTCCTTTTATATTATTCTCTCTTTCTTTCTGTCTATTATCCCCCCCCTCCCCCCCCCCCCCCCCCCCCCCCCCCCCCCCCCCCCCCCCCCCCCCCCCCCCCCCCCCCCCCCCCCCCCCCCCCCCGCCCTGTCTAGTCCTTTTTTCTTCTAATTTCTTTCTATCCTTATGTTATTTTTTCTATCTCTTTCCCCGACTATTCTCTTTTACTTACTTACTTTCTTTCTTCTTTCTTTGATTTTCTTTTTTTTTTTTTCTTTCTTTTTTTTTTTTTTTTTGCTTTACCTTTATCATCACCCCCCCCCCTCCTTCCCCCTCCTCGTTCCCTCTTTCTTTGTTAATAATGTTAAGACTTCCGTTTCTCAATTCATTTCTTTATAATTCGTTTATTTCTTTTCAAAGTTTGGGGGCTGTGATGTGAATTCACGTTTGGTTGCAGCGCATTAACAACTTGATTGATTGTGATTCATCCTTTTATACTTTGTTTATACAAGCTACACGTCATTTATCATGATGTCACGTTTGCTGTTCCCGAAGCATGTGACGCGTAGGACGTGCTCGAACTACTAGTGTGAAACATGCCTACGACACATGGTAATCACAACACATTGTTTCGTGCAGAAACAGTCTTGCAACAGTATTTCTCTGTGTGACACAACCTTGTGTCTAATTTCCATGTTCCAAGCTGTTTCGCCTTTTTTTTTTTTTTTTTTTAAATCTCGCAGTGCATTCTGGACTGGAAACATGTTTCGTTGAGTTAAAAAAAAAAAAAAAAAAAAAAAAAGGAAAAAAAAGTGTCATAGTTTTTTTTTTCTTCTCAGTGACGTAAAATACGTGAGGAAAAAAAAAAAAAAGCGCGGGTAATGGGAGGGGGTAGGAGGAAGGGTGGGTGAAAACATATGCGTGCGGTGTTTTGGTTGTTTGTTTGTTTTGAACGGTGGGGGTGAATGGAGGGGTGAGAGGGGGAGTACATTTATATG
>JADBJO010018553.1:0-15000 GCA_016801955.1 Conus betulinus | reverse complement strand
CCTCTCTGACACATTTTTTCCCTCTCTGTCCCTTCCCACCCCCACCCCCCACCCCCCTCTCCATGGTCTCCATCTGTCAATGTGCCTCTCCCTCTTTCTCTTTTTCCTGTATGGGTTCGTTGTACTCCCCTCCCCCCCCCCACACACCACGTTTCCCCTCTTGTCTCTCCCTCTGAATGTTTTCATCCAGTCCCCTCCCTCCCTAAACACCCCTCTCTTTTTTTTATTGCACATCATCTGACAGGACTCGCCTCCCACTGTTTGACAACCGGAGCTGTCATGAGAAGATTGTGCGCCATTTTGCAGCCCCCCCCCCCCCCCCCCCCCCCCACTCGCCCCCCCTCCCTCTCCCGCACTCTAGCCCCACCCCACCCCCTGTGTCGCTTATTTAGCTTCTGTCGTGTTTGTTTCCAGCGTAGTAAGGGGATGTTGTCTCCTTCCAGCGTGTAAGGTAACAAGCAACAAGTCTGTCGCTTTCTGGACCACAGCGTACCGTGTGAGTGCGTGTTGGATGGGCAGCCATTGTTTAACCTGCTCTGTTTGGTAGGTCTCTCTCTCTTTTTTTTTTTTTTTTTTAAAACGATTTTAAGGGTTTTTGGAGGGTGCTTTGTAAAACAAAACAAAGCAAAAAATAAAACAAACCAGGAAACAAAAGACAAAAAAAAGCAAAAAAAAAAAAAAAAAAAGAAAAAAAAAGAAAGAAAAGAAAAACGCTTTTTTTTTTTTTTTGAGAACTTCCAGTATTACAATTTGTCTGAAAGTAATACCCTTCTCAATATTGGTCGGGTTTCTCTTTTCTTTCTTTCTTTTTTTTTTTAAATACAGTTAAATATTGAGTGTGTTCCTGCGGGTGGTATCGTGCTAGTGAGGAAATTTCTTGATATCTTGTCTAGGAAAGACGTGTGCCACACACACACACACACAAGTTTTTTAGCCATATGTTTGTTTCATATGATGTCCTCTAACATTGAATCTCCTGCAGATTGTTGGATGTCTTGACATCGTAACAGGCGCAGATAATCTTAGAGATTTCAGCCGTGTGACCTCTTAGTTTTCAGTGTTCAAGATGAGGTCATCTTAGGCGTTTTGACCTTTTTTTTTCATAGTCTAATGCACTCAGACCAATGATTTGTTTGGTAAACCCGCTTGTGAACATTTTGGAAAAGGATGAACTACCTACGCCTTTTCAGACTTGAGGACCACAGCAAGTTACCATGGTCTGGAATCTGATCTTATCGCCTGTCACCCCTCCTGGGGTGCAGGCCGCCGACCAAGGACCCCCAGGCATCCCTGTCCTGTTTTCTTTTCTCCAGCTGGTTCCAAGTTATCCCCAATGTTTCTGAGGTCAGCTTCCAGGTCCTGGTGCCAGGTGTTCCTTGACCGACCTTTTTTTTTTTTTTTTGCTTTCTTTGGGGGGGCTTCCATGTTAGACTTTGTCTGGTGGTGTTGGTTGCTGGCTTCCGCAGTGTGTGTCCAATCCAGCCCCAACGCTGTTTCCTGATTTCCTGTTCCGGTCTTGAATGGACCAGGCCAAAGACTTCAAGATCGGTGTCACTGCATTCATGATTTTGAACTGGATACGACAGGGAATCGTGTCGTGGAGTCTTTAAGCTGCGTCTTAATCATCGGTTGTAGCAGCATATCAATCCAAAGAACTATCCTGAACTGGATGAAATAGAGTGTCACCTCAGAGATACTTTTAGCTTCTCTCTCTCTCTCTCTCTCTCTCTCTCTCTCTCTCTCTCTCTCTCTCTCTCTCTCGATCATCAGTCGTAGCAGCATGTTAATCAGAAGGGGGTAATAATGCTGTCTGCTTCGTGCATTTTAGGTCTTTGAACCACCAGTTACTGGTGCAGGGAGGAAATAGAGAAGTACACTATCGGGTGAAAAATTGTGTGAAAAGAAAAATACTGCTCTAGGATTCACATAACATGGATTGAATTGAACATTCGGTAATAGTAATGTTGCGTATAGCCCTGCCGACCGCATAGGGTCATATCAGGGCTGTCACCATGTAGAAGTCAACATACAAGTCAAAAAAAAAAAAAAAAAAAAACACACAAAAAAGCCACCCCCCCCCCAAACATACCACACATCTCTTTAAAATACACCCTCTAAAAAAAAAAAGCACAAAAAACTTCGTTAGAAATCTTACTTCCGAAAAATCTTTGATCAGATGAAAAATGTTTAATCTCTTTCAGAAATTTAAAGATCACACATAAAGTCAACAAAGAAGACGTACAGAAAGATAGGTTCAGGCAGACACGGCTTTGGTAATATTTAGAGAAAACAAAAGGGTGGTTGGGAGGGGGAGGGGAGGTAGTGACGAAGTTGGCAATATTAACCCTTTGTATTTAGAAAACAGAAGGGTGGTTGGAAGGGGAGGGGAGGGGAGGTAGTGACGAAGTCAGCAATATTAACCCTTTGTCTGACCGCGCATGGGAGCCTTCCAATTCTGTCTTGTGTACAGAATGATGCGAAGGCCCGGCTACAGTTCATAGCTAACTGGCTAGATGGATGGATAGATAGATAGATACATACATACATACATACATACATAAATTCATACATACATACATACATAGACAGTCAGATAGATAGATGGATAGATAGATAGACAGATAGATAGACCGATAGATAGATAGATAGCTGGACAGATAGATAGACAGACAGACAGACAGACAGATAGACAGATAGATAGATAGATAGACAGATACATAGATAGATAGATAGATAGATAGATAGATAGATAGATAGGTAGATAGATAGACAGATAGATAGATAAATAGATAATAGAGATAAATGGTGAAAAAGTACGTAGACAGACGGACAAATGGATGGATACATAGACAGATAGACAGACACACAGACAGACAGAATACGTAGACAGACGGACAAATGGATGGATACATAGACAGATAGACAGACACACAGACAGACAGACAGGTAGATAAATGGATATATAGGAAAAAAAAATTTAAAAGGCTGAACGGTAGAGTGGGAAAAAGGGAAGGGGTAGGGTTAAAGGGGGGAGGAAGTGAACTGAAGTAAAACGTTAAAACGAAACTGAAACCCTCCGCGACCAATGCTGGCAGCCCAAAGAGCTCTGTCTCCGTGAACAGAACGATCTGTGACGGCCAGTCCGGAAAAACGCCTTTCGCTCGCTGGATGAAGCTCATCAGTAGATCCAGTCAGGTCATGTTCATTCTCCCTCCCTCTCCAGGAATCCGACAGAGAAACACTATGTACAAAACGTTTTTTTTTTTTTTTTTTTTTTTTTTTTTTTTTTTAATACTAGAAACTGCTGCGAAACCTTTTTTTCTCAGTTTTATGTTTGTTAAAGACTCGTGCGGTCGTAGATTGACACAGAGGACCAAGTGACGAGGCACCAAATTTTAGATGTGAAACGTGTCCAAAAAAAGTGTTTGAGGGAGGTGACTGCGCGCGCGTGTACGCACACACACACACACACACACACACACACACACACACACGCTGTACAAGAAGTCTTATCTCCCATTTGTGGTGTACATTTTTCTCTTAAGTGTACGATTGTGACAGTTGTACTATATGTAGAACTATTTAACATTTTCTGTTCAAACATTTACCGAATCGTTCCCGTGTAATAGTGTATAAAATATTGTTCTAAAAATACCCATTCTGTGTAAAGAAATAGCAATTGATTAATAATTATTTTCCCATAAAATTGTTATTGCCCTTTTGCTGTTGTGCGTCGTCATTGTAATTGGAATAATAGTAAAATTGGTATCAATATCTATAAAGTTGCAAAATTCGATATTCATACACCGTATATATTCAGAGAAAATAGCAACGTTGACGTTTACCACAAACGTTTACCACACACACATACACATACACGCGCGCGCGCGCGCGCGCGCGCACGCACACGCGATGAAGTTTGAGTGCATAGACTTACTTTGATAACATATGTGTCCAAAAATGGCTGTACAATATATTCCTTTTTTGTTTGTGTCAACTCAGGACGAAACGCAGACCAGCGCAGAAGAAGACCACACGAAGATCCGAACCACGAATCACCCCGCATCCACCATGTCGTCGCACGCCCCCCTTCAAGTTCTGCTCCCGCCAGTTTGTGAAAGACCGGAGCCCTTCTCGTCCCTATTTTCGCCTCGCTTTCGTCCTGGTGGTCATGGCAACGCGTCACGTGAGCGGAGAAACAGGCTCCCGATTGGTGGAACCGCCGGCCCGGTCCAGTCTATGGCGGTACGGATACGGACGCCGGTGGATTTCCGGGACGACCAGCTCAACTGTGGGGGCTTTGATGTGAGTCCTCGATGGAAAAAAAAAAATGTATGGCTATTAGCTTTCGTCAAAATTACGAGGGGATTTGTCAAGAAAAAGAAAAAAAAAAAAAAAGCGTAAAAGGTAAATTGTAAAGACATAACTGAATGAATGCATAAAAAAGCAAACAGCAAACAAACAAGCAAAGAAATAGATAGATAAATAAATAGATGAATAAAGAAACAAATACATAAACAAATCAAGAAACGAAGTGAGGTGACTGCCGGTGGAAACTGAAACAAAACTGAAAGAAAAGTTTTCGTCCCACATCATTTTGCGCCCAATGTGACGAGATGAGTGACTGTTCGTTCCTCGTTTCATTGTTTTGAGTGTTGTGTATCTTGCCCGAAGAAGACCAAAGAGATCAACACGCATCGTTGTGTTTTGTCTTGTAATGTGTCGTTTTCCTTCGGCGGAATCGTAATTTTCTTTTACTTTAGATGAATAGATGAATATAAAACAAACAAACAAACAAACAAACCAAAAAATCCCTCCAATTTCTGCAATTGGAGAACAGTTTCATTGTGTCTTATGTTGTTAAAATTTCGGAGTAGGAGAATGGGGGGGGTGGAGGGGGGAGGGGGGTAAGTGGGGGGGGGGGGGGGGGGTTGGATCGAAGAGAGGTAGGAGCAGGTTGGTATTTTCTTTCTGTTTTCCTTTTTCTTTACTTTCTTTTTTTTTTCCTGTGTGATAGGATTCATCAAAATGTTTGCAAAAATTAAACCAAAATTCTGCAGCAGCAAAACGTTGTTGGTCGATGCTTTTTTTTTTTCTTTTGAGTCTTACAGCCAACGGTTGGAACATTAGGGAATTAAAAAAAAAGACTCTTAGGGAATTAAAAAAAAAAAGACTCCCATTAAAAAACAAAGAAAGAAACAAACAAACAGTTTCCTTCTTTACCTCATATTGACAATTAATTTTTTTCTTTTACGCCAAAACGGTTGGCAGTTATGATAATGCCAAGCAGAATACCTGTCAGTCACAGAACGTCACCACTAGCCGCTCTGGAGAGGAAAAAAAAAAGGAGAAAAAAAAAAAAAAAAAAAAAAAAAAAAAATGTGCGGATCGTAATTACAAAAACATCTGAGAAAAAAAAAAAAAAAAAAAAAAAAAAAAAAAAACATTGCGGATCGTAATTACACAATATTTCTTTTCTAACATCTCGTCACCGCAGAAGCCATGACGAAGCAGAAGAACTCGTGTGTAGGAAGATTAATTGTAAAGGGCTGAAAAAGAAAAAAAAAAGCGTTACAGTTGACAGACACAAACATAAAAACCAATGACAAGAACAAAAAAACGCCCCTCTCACCCCAAACAGCAAATCAACAACCTCTCCCACTATCACTACACCCTCCGTTCCGCCTCTTGTCCTTTGGTAAACAAAACCACTACACCCTCCGTTCCGCCTCTTGTCCTTTGGTAAACAAAACAACAGGATGTACAATATCATGGCCTCATGAAGTCGCGGCCCGACTTTCAGTCAACAGAATGAACCTGTGCCGGGGGGAAAAAAAGAAGTCAGGGGAAGATAAATCCCTGACTGTCCATTTCAAATAGGCCTCGTTTGTCAGTTAATGGGTCAAACAAATGTATCAGTGAAATCCATGCAAAACGGAGTTGTTAACGTGTCTCAGCTATGGGTCAAGCACATGGCTTAATTGATTTGAAATTTCTCAGCTAATTGCAAACAGCGTGGATCAATCTATTGGAAATAATGTTGCCATTTTCTCAGTTAATGAATGGAAGCTAATGGATCAATAAAAAATGGAAATAAAGTTGCCATTTTCTCAGTTAATGAGTAAAAAAAAAAAAAAAAAAAAGGGAAATATACAATCCTACTGGAAATAAAGTTGCCATTCTCAGTTAACGGGTCAAACAAATGGATCAACAAAAATCCATGGAAAACAGAGTTACTACTTCTCAGTTAACGGGCCAGGCAAAAAGATCAATTAAGTGATGTGAAGGGCACGCCGGGATTACAATCGGGACATTGACTGTTTGCATTACTGACGCACCGCTTCACGCAGTTCTTTTTTCTTTTTTTTTTTTTTTTTTCCACTCTGATCGAATTGTTCAGCTGACTGAGTGATAGGGCACAACTGCTTTAGCCGTCCCCACCAGCGGCATCTGACCCACGAAAGAGGCGAGGTCACTCTTGCTGAACGCGAACTTAAACACAGATTACCTCCTCTCGGCAGCTTTCCGAACATCGCCTATTCTTAACAAAAGAATTTGTTATGGCGATAACATTGCACAATGCAATACGATACGATACAATACGATGCAATACAATACAACGCAACGCAACGCAATACAACACAATGCAATGCAATACAGTACAATACAACACAACGCACTACACTACACTACACTACACTACACTACACTACACTACACTACACTACACTGTAATATACAATAAATGCAGCATAATACAGTACGATATGATTCAACGTAGTAGCTACAATGCAATATAATTCCGTATAATACAAAACAATACTATATAGTACACGGCAAAATGGCAAAATATATCAATTGTTTTAAATGGGGCCTTCATCATTGCACGACAAATGGCATTCCTTGGTTTAATTTCTTTGCTTATTTCTCTGTTTCTCTATTCATTTGTTGATGTATCATTTAGATATTCACTATTATAAGAAGAGAAAATTCCACGTTCGCTGGATCATGCATTTTCAGTCAGTAAATCGGCAAAGTATTACAGATTTTTGACAAAGTTTAACAGAAGAAAAGGTTTTGGTAATAACTGAGTCAACAGAAGAAACGGTTCGGTTCGTTTGCCGAAGTCAATCTGGAAATTATTTCAATTTTTTTTTTTTGCTCCGAGCAAACAGTCTCGGTTTTGTCTTCTTTCACGGAAAAGAGCATATGATTATTGTAAGAAGACACTGTGTCACTGTCATGGTGAGGTCTGGTATGACTCACATCTTAATGAAATCTCTTTGTAGGTTCGTCGAGTATACATGTTTTATTTGCTAGGAAATCAGTCGGGTTGTAGACGGGCCAATGACCGAAGTATGACACCCGTTAAGTCTGAAACCTCTCTCTCTCTCTCTCTCTCTCTCTGTCTCTCTTCTCAAAAGAAAAAGAAAAAAGAGGGGAAAAAAATGTCAACACTTGTATTGGCCTTGTGACTACAGAGACAGTACGGGCAAAATGGCGGACTGTGCGGGGTCTGCGGTGATCCCTGGGATGAACCGACCCCCCCGGAAATATGAAGCCGGCAACGTCACCACCCTCAATCCCCGCCCGGTGCGGGTGTATCACATGGGAGGGGACATACCCGTAAGTTGTTCTCTCTCTCTCTCTCTGTCTCTCTGTCTCTGTCTCTGTCTCTCTCTCTCTCGCTTTGTTTTTTGTTTATTTGTTTGATTTTTTTCCAACCCTTTTCTTTCTTTGGTTGACCCCCCCCCCCCCCCCCACTCCCTCCTTTTCGTTTTTTCTGTTATCTTTGTTCTGTACCACACATTATTTTTCATGCTCTGTCTCCCTT
The DNA here is from genome assembly GCA_016801955.1 of Conus betulinus. Classification (NCBI taxonomy): domain Eukaryota; kingdom Metazoa; phylum Mollusca; class Gastropoda; order Neogastropoda; family Conidae; genus Conus; species Conus betulinus. The sequence goes on along the minus strand of JADBJO010018553.1, from coordinate 7,166 downwards.
TTTCTTTTTTCTATCTTTTAGTTCGTTTAAAAAAAAAAAACTGCTCCTTGTCTTTTACTTCCCCTTTGCGCAATTGAAAAACAAAAGAGTATTTATTTATTTCATTTCATTTTTTCTTCTTTCTTTCTATTCCTTGTTTCATGCTTTTCCCCCGTTTGTTTCTACCTCGTTCTTTTTTTTTTTTTTTTTTCGTCTTTTTTTTTTTAACATTGATATTTCTGAGTTTTTCCTCCTCTTCTTTCTTTCTGCTTTACATTTTTTTTTTGTTACTTGTTATTTGTTTCTGTCATTGTTTCCTTTCTCTTTGTTCTTTCTCATTTAGTTTAGTTCTTTCTTAATTAACTATCATTCGTTTTGTTCCTTTTTTTTTTTTTTTCTCTCTCCATGCTTTATATTTCATTTCTGTTTCTTTCTTGCTTGCCTTTTTCATTAGGATGTTTCGTAGGCTGTTTGAGTTCCTTTCTCCTGCTGTTACATAGCAAGCTCTGGCATGGCCTGTCTCATCCTGTTGCTGCCGTGTAAGGCTAGTTGCTGTTGTTGCAGCCCCTGACGGAGAAGGGGGTTGGCAGGCTTGTAGGTCATGATGAATGGGGTCCAGTTCTTGGGAGTTTGGGGGCCTGTGACCAGAGTCTCGTGGCGAGGGATGATACTGGCTTTGTCGATGGCTTTCTGGATGATGTGGGCCTTACCCCCTCTACGCTGCAAGCGCTGGGAGATCTCTTGGCTGTCAAGGGCTGAAGCTTTCATCCGCTGAGCTGAACCGGTGGGCGCGTAGCATCTTGCTCAAGGGTGTGTTGGTTCTGAATGTCCTGGAAATGATACGCTGAAGCACTAAGGTACGCATGAGCGTCAGTGGGTTTTGAGTACGGATCTGTTTGGAGGAAGCTTTCCTTGAGGGTGATGTTGATGTCCAGGAAGGGGATGGAGACAGGTGATGATTGGTACATGGTAGGTGAACTTGACTATGTTGTGGAATGCGTTCACGAAGCCTAGCGAGTTCTTGTTCAGTAAACAAAGTGTGCAAGAACTTGTTAGAAACCAGAAGCGTAAATCACAAGCTGTCAATATGAAATGGTCGATCTGCTAGTGTAACCAGACGAACAAAAAAAGAACAAACAAATACCCCTTCCCCCCCCCCCCCCCCCACCAAAACAACAACAACAACAACAACAACAAAGAACAGAAGCAAAATAGCCACCAATGGTCGATCTGCAGGTATGATCCGGCAAGCAAAAGGAACACAAAAGCAACCAATGCGACTGTCATGACTTATTTCATTTCTCCTGCACCCCAACCAGGTGGTCATCGACTCTTCAGCCTACTTGTACGGCCAGTACGAGTTCCGCCTGTGCCCGCTCAACGCCAGCGACGAGACCCCGTTACAGGACTGCTTCGACGACAATCCTCTGCCCATCCGAGAGTCCGAGCTGGGCTTGACCTACCGCATCGGGCAGACCGGGGGCCCGGTGACCCTACACCTGGTGCTGCCCAGGAACTTCACCTGTGTCCATTGCCTGCTGCAATGGAGGCACGTCACGGGTAGGTGCACAGGGGACGTTCATGGGTTTGGTTGGTTGGTTAGTTGGTTGGTTGGCTGGTTTTTTTTTTTTTTTTTTTTTTTTTCTTCTTTTTTTTTTCAACGCCCATCTTGCGCCGAATTTGTTGAAGATACGTGATTGCTCGTTCGTTTCCGTTGTCCCGAGTGTTGTTTATCTTGCCTGAAGAAGACCTAAGAGGTCGAAACGCGTTTATTTATTTATTTATTTTTGTCTTGTGATTCGTTTTGTCTACTTTTTTTGCGGAGTCATATAATACTTTTTGAAATTCAGTTTTTTTGGTTTGTTTTGTTTTGTGTACGTCCTCCGTCATTGTGTGTGTGTGTGTGTGTGTGTGTGTGTGTGTGTGTGTGTGTGTGTGTGTGTGTGTGTGTGTGTGTTCTCCTTCTGCGAGGTATGTTATTACTGATGAACGGGCAGGGTGATGATGATGATGATGATGATGATGATGATGATGATGATGACGACGACGACGACGACGACGACGATGATGATGATGATGATGAGATGTATGTGTGTGTGTGTGTGTGTGTGTGTGTGTGTGTGTGTGTGTGTGTGTGTGTGCATGTGCGTGCGTGTGTGTGTGTGTGTGTGTGTGTGTGTGTGTGTGTGTGTGTGCGTGCGCGTGCGTGCGTGCGTGCATGCGTGCGTGTGTGTGTGTGTGTGTGTGTGTGTGTGTGTGTGTGTGTGTGCGTGCGTGCGCGTGCATGCGTGCATGTGTGTGTGTGTGTGTGTGTGTGTGTGTGTTGTGGTTGGTTGAGTTCTGTTGTTGCTGGTGTTAGATGTTGGTGTTCTTGTTGCCATTGTTTACCCTTTGCGCGGTCGCTGTTCTTGTTTAGTGTCGGCGTTTTTGTTTTTATTGTTGTTTACTGTTAGTGTTGCTGTTGTGACTGTTTAGTGCTGGTGATTGTTTTGTTGTTGTTTCTGTTTAGTGTAGTTGTTTTTATTGTTGTTGTGTTCTATGCTTATGTTCTTGTGATTGTCGTTTAGTATTTATGCTTTCATTGTTGTTTTCCAGTGTTGGTGGCTTATTTGTTTCTGTTTTGCATCGTGGTGGTGTTTGTGTTGTTGCTAGTGCTTATTGCGTGGGCCTATATCTTTTCTTGTGATTGTTTAGTGTTGATGGTTTCAAGTTCTTCAGTCTTGGTGGCTTTATTTATACTTTAGTAATGGTGATTTTAGTTGTTGATGTTGTGTGTTCATTAGAGAGAGCTGACTAATCGTTGTGGTTTGGTGTTAGTTCTTTGATTGTTGTTGTTGATGTTGTTTAGAGGTGGCGGTTTTTACTGGGAATGTTTACTCTTCGTGTTTTGATAGTTATTTATTGTTCAATGTTAGTTCTTATTGTTGTGTTAAGTGTTGGTCGTTTATTCTTGTTGTTCTTGTTACTAAATTAGACCAAAAGCGACATGATTGTGATCTTTCCGCCAAAATAATTAAATCTTCCCCCTTTCTTCTATCATCTGTCGATCTCACTGACTATTTCTTATTCTTTCTATAGCTCAGTTGGTAGAGCGAGCGCGGGACTCGTGATCCTCGGGTCGCGGATTCGAATCTCCGCCGGGGCGTTTCGGTACAGGGGAAATTTTCCCTCGGAGTTAACATTGGTTCTGACTCCATTTCCCATACAGTCCGAATGAGACTATAAACCGAGGTTCCGTGTGTGAACGCACGCATAACATCTTGCACACACGTAAAATCCCATCACCAGCTTTCGGAAGAGAAGGCCAGTTTGGCCGTTGGTATGGATGACACTTTACACATAACATGCACCCTGCGTGAAAAATGGAATGAATGAAGGAAGTAAGTGAACGATATTGGACAATTTTGACTGGATGACACGGGAAACGACTGAATGAAACGCCAGCTGGCAGCTCTTCAGTCGGCACTACCCAGGTAGGCAGCCCGTTTTGTAAAACGAGTGTGAATTGTAAAGCGCTTAGAGCTTGGTCTCTAGCCGAGAATAAGGTGCTATATAAGTATTCATTAGTATTATTATTACATCTGTTTCTTTACCTTGATATGTGTCATGATCAAACTCTTTCAGCAGCACGTTACTAATACCTGTTGGATTTTTTTTCTTGAACTGTAGCGCATAACAACAACGACTGTGTTTAGTACTGATGGTTTTATTTTTGTCGTTGTTTACTGTGTTACTGTTTGTTTTGATTGATATTGTTCATTGTTAGTGATATTGATGCTGTTCTGTGTCAGTAGTTTTCTTATTGTTGTTGTTTTAATTAATGTTGCTGGTTGTATTGTCGCTGTCATTATCTAATGTTGCTGGTTTGACTGTTGTTATCATTTGGTGTTGGTAATTCTTTTGCCGTTGTCATTTAGCGTTCGTAGTTTTCTTGTTGTTTTCTTTATTGTGACGATTTTTTTGTTGTTTAATTTTATTGCTTCTATTGTTGTAGAGCTAAGTTAGTTTTTTTCCCTGTTGTTGTTTTGTTTTTGTGCTCATGATTTTGTTGTTGTTGTTTAGTATTTGTTGTTTTATTGTTGGTTACTGTTAGTAGCTTTAATCTGGTTAAATAGTGTACATAGTCTCATCAATGTGGTTGTTAAGTGTTTGTAGTTTTATCCTTGTTGATTTTTAATTTCAGTGTTGGTAGTTTTATCGTTAATGTTGTTGATGTTCTTGCTTAGTGTCGGTGTTGTCATTGACGTCTTAGTTCTTCTGTGCGGGCAGTTTTTATTGCGGCTGCTGTTGTTTGGTTTTGGAGTTTTTGTTGTTTTTGTTGTTGGGCGTCTCGCGTTGGTAGTTTCGATGTTGTTATTGCTGGATGTTGGCGGTCTTATTGTTGTTTAGTGTTGGTAGTTTTATTGTTGTTGTTGTTGTTTGCGCTGGTGATTCCTTTCTGATGATGTTGTTCAGTGTTTCGTTTTTTTTTTTTGTTTTTTTGTTTTTGTGATTCATTATCGTTATGTGTTGGTGATGTTATTATCTAGCAGTTTTGTTTCGTCGATGTTGCTTGGTTGCTTGTATAGTTCTGTGTTCACACCTGGTGATCATGGATTTCAGAAATGAAGAAACAGGTAAATGATCTGAAAAATGAAATTTTTAAAGATGAAGAAAAGTGAAATACTTTGGGCCTGGACTGGGCATGCTCGATGGAGAACCTCCCCCCCCCCCCCCCCCGCCACGCCTCCACGCACCCCCCCCCCCCCCCAACAACACATCCCTCCCAAAGTTTGTTGTCTATTACTGCTTAAAAAAAAAAAATTGCCGTTGCTGTTTAGTTTGCTGGTTTCTTGTCTCGTGTTGGTTAAAACAATTGCCGTTGTTGCTGTCCTTCAACTGTTGTTTTTCTGTCGTTTGATGTTTTGTTGTTGTTGTTGTGGTGGTGGTGGTTAATGTTAGTGGTATTACATATAATGTTGATAGTGTTATCGCTGCTGTTGTTGTCATTGTGGAGTACTGGTGGTTTTTAGTGTTGGCGCTTATGGAACACAGCATTTTTTTTTTTTTTTCAGATTTATGGTTTTACTTATTATAAATGTCTGTTGATTGATATAAGTGATTAAAAAAAAGAAAGGAAATATTCAGTACCTGTTTTAAATTTTGAGAAGAGTTTTCCTTTCTTTTCTTTTTTTTTTTCTTCTCCTTTTCAAAACGTTCTTTTAAGATTCTTGTTTTAATCACCCACTAAAATCAACATTTACTTATTTCCTTTCTTAATTTGCTTACTTGTCAATTCAATTTCATCCGTTCTGTTACTACGAATCCTCACCCAACTCTCTCTGCTGTGTGGTGTGTGTGTGTGTGTGTGTGTGTGTGTGTGTGTGTGTGTGTTTTCAGATTTTCCATATGTATATACTTACCTGGTTACTTGTTTATTCATTTATTTGGATTCGATCTTGTTTATTCATTTATTTGCACTCGGTCTTGTTTATTCATTTATTTGCACTCGATCTTGTTTATTCATTTATTTGCACTCGATCTTGTTTATTCATTTATTTGCACTCGATCTCACGCATTCACTCGGCGTTCTTCTCTTTCCTCCAAAAGTAGCTACCCCTCTTCACATTTCCTGCTTGACCTACAGTGCCTGGTGCTGCCTTTTTCTTTTTTTTTGTCGCCCCCCCCCCCATCCCCCCCCCCCCCCCCCCCCCCCCCCATTGTTCTTTCACATTAATACAAGTATTTCTTATTTTTCTCTTTTTCTTCATTGTCACTATCATTACTTTTTGCGTGTTCCTCATGTTAATTTGTCTTGCCTGTGGGAAACTTCAGTGGTTGAAACCCGTTACTATAGTATTGTTTTCTTTTTTTTTTCTTTGTGCCATTTGTTTGGCGATCTGGTGACATCACTTTAATGATGTAACTGATAAAAGAAAGCTAGTCTTGCGAAGAAGGTAGGGTCACTTCCCAAAGTGAAGATTTCCTAGTTGTTGAAGATGCTTCGCTAGACGAACACGCACTACAATGACAAATAACAGACACTTGTTTGAATTGTTGAGGAAAAAAAAATTACTTTGATGATGTTTGAGTAATAGTGCCTGACTTTTGTGACGAATTATGATGACAATTAATAAACATGTTTGATTGTTTTGGACAAGCTATATTGACAGTTAATCGACGCTGTAATATTTTTTTTTTGACAAGTTTTGCAGTTTTGACAAACTTTTTTTTTCATTTGATGGGTTAATAAAAAAAATTTTTTAACTTCAAATTAAGATAGTGGTCATAATAGTCCCTTCAATAGTATGGATATTGAGATTCTTGTAAAATATCGAAGGAATGTGTAAGGTGTTATACGTCGACTCAGATTAATTTAACATATGCCGTAGTTTTATTAGTGGGAACTAATTGACAAACTTTTTTTTCAATAGAATTGCGTGGAAATCCAAAGAATTGATTAAAAAAAAAAAGCTTTCTCTCAGCGGAATTGTGAGGAAATCCACAGATTTATTTATTAAAAAAAATCTCTTTCCTTTCAAAGAAATTGTGTGGAAATGCTCTAGTGCTAGTATGTGCAGATTCCCGTCGTAATATTCAGTAACAAAAACAAACAAACCAACCAATTAAAAAATGAAGAGTGTGGTAGGCCTATGTGTAGACATCATTTTACAGAGATGTGCTGAAAGTGTTGCGGAAAGGCTTCCGCCTGCAGTAATTCTACTTTAGACAAATGTATTGATGACCCTTTGGACATCGAGTGATAACCTGAGCGATTATTTCATTCGCATGTGAAAATCTAAAGAGATATCAAGGACATAGTACACATGTGCGAAGGCGACGACAGATGTACAATACAATGCAATGCAATGCAATGCAATGCAATACAATACAATACAATACAATACAATACAATACAATACAATACAATACAACGCAACGCAAACGCAACACAACACAATACGATATAATACGATGGAATACCGTGCAGTGCAATACAATACTATACAATACAATACAGCAGAATTCAGTTCAATGCAATGCAATTTAAAGCGACACAGTACGCTACGCTACAATACAATACAATACAATACAATACAAAAACAATACGCTGCAATCCAATGCAATACAGCAGAATACATTACAATGCGATTCAATTTAAAGCGATACACTATTCTACAATACAATACAAAACAATACAGTGCACT
>JADBJO010018552.1:12500-35122 GCA_016801955.1 Conus betulinus | reverse complement strand
ACCTGCCTTTAGAGCAGTCCTGTACCATCCTGGAGGCCTGCACTGTGTTGACAATGGGTACTTTCATTAAGATATCAAGGGACATAACTGCTCCTGAACAGAGGTAAATCAGACTACAGGATGCAACTCGTAACAGCCTTAAAATAGCATCCCATGGGGTGTACCAGCCCGTATTTCATGACTGCAGAGCCCACCGGCGAAAAAACACACCACCCTCCAGCTGTCGAGCACACCCCACAGACCCAACCACCCCTGCCCACGGACAGATGAAGACAGTGCAACTCCAGACACAGCCAAGCTTTCGCCATACGGTCTTATGAATCCGAAAGTTGTAGTCTTTCCCACTGTCAACAGGACTTCCCTGTGGTCAGTGGGTCTTTCCTCACCGTCACTGGACCTTTTTCCAGGGTCAGCCTAGTTAAGGCAAAGAAGAAAAAAGAAACACCCGAAGGTGCTGGGGAGGACCCAGAGAAGCACTGTCCTCACCCGGCATTTTGTGTGCTCCAGTCAGGATAAATAAAGTGAAGTTAACTATATGATCAATGACTGATCTTCCTTTTCGAAAAACCGGCTTGATTGTGTGGAATTACGTCATATTTATCACAATAATAAACCAATCTATTCAGAAACTACTTTTTCCATTAGTTATGAGACATGAGAGATTAAAGCTATTGGTCGATAACTATTCATATTTGTTGCAGAGTTACCTTGTTTTAACATCGGAAATTATACTGATTGCTTCCATATTCCTAGCATAAAACCCTCTGACCAAATCTTTTGAAATATTGTTTGCAAAAATGTTATGAAATTATTTGGTAAGTGTTTCAACATATCATTTGAATTTGCGTCTAACCCTACAGATGATGTTTTGTTAATTAATGAAAAAAACAGCATCATTCAACCCATGTATTGTAAAAGGCACATTGACAAAAAAAAAAACCCTATATTTGCATGTCGCTCATCATGGGAATGTTTCTTTTTTCCTCTTCTCGATGCTGGTGAAAGACTTTCCATTGCATGCCTTGTGTCCTTGAGACTATATCAGCAAATGCTTCTGCCTTTTCCACTGAAGTTGGAAATTTGTTGTTATCCCGTTTAATCGGACATTGAGGAAGATTTAACCCATGTTTCATATCCCGAAATTTTTTTCCACTTTCTGAAAATCTTTATGTTGAGAAACCTCCTTGTCACAGAAAGATGACCAATATAATCGTTTGGCTTTGGCTACAACTCTGTTTGAATGTGCTTCCTTCATTTCTTCATGTGCCCTTTCTATCCTATGGGAATGTACATTTGAATCAGTCCACATTTGATGTTTTCTTTGTTCACTTCCTCAGACTTAATGTTAAGATATGCTTTACATTTCTTTTCTTTTTTTTTTTTTTTTTTTTTGTTATTCACAGCTTCTTTGCAATTTTTTGTCCACCACACATTTCCAGTACGATTTGTTTTTCCATTGATTCTACATTTAGGAATAGTTTCATTTGCGGCAGAGAGAATCATTTAATTGAATTTACTATATAAAACATTTATATCACCTTCGTTGTCAAAAACATCATCTGCATTAACGTAAGAAAGAATAGATGAAAATGTATTCCAATCTGCAAATTTGTAATTGTATTTAGGTATCTTAATTATTTACTGGAAAATTTGTTATTTCACAATTTTTTATTTCATTCGATCTTTAGCAGAAAGTGATCTCTTCCAAGAGTGTCTTGATACGTTTGCCAGATGCAGTCAAAAGGTAATTATGGAGAAATCAAGGACAAGTCAATGGCACTTGCTCTGTGGATAGGGATATCTGGTATTCGAGTGATGCTACCATCATTTAGCAAGCACAAAGATGAGTCCACCACATTTTCAATGAAGTGATTGTTGGTTAAGTTGAGCAGTCTTTATCCCAAAATGGAGAGTGGGCATTAAGGTCTCCATCAACCAGCCATTTTTCATTAGAATTTTTAAACAAATGTAGCCACTCAGTGTTTCGATCATTCGGTCCTTTTGGCAAATAAACTGAGACAACGTTTAGAGCATTCTTGTTATCAATTCTAGCACTTGCCACGCAAGAACATAAGTCTGGTTGATCTGATGGAACTGGTGATGGGCATAAAGAATAATCAATGCCTTGCCGGGTAGTAATAGCACTGCTTGTTCTTTCTTTTGCATTAGAAACTTGATTGTGTACTGGTAGATAATAAAAGTTAGGCAATTATGTGTGTGTGTGTGTGTGTGTGTGTGTGTGTGTGTGTGTGTGTGTGTGTGTGTGTGTGTGTGTGTGTGTGTGTGTGTGTGTGAGAGAGAGAGAGAGAGAGAGAGGGAGTTTTTTTTTTCTTCTTTACCATCATACACTACCCAACGCTATGATTATTAATTAAGTGACAATCCATCGATACGCAGCCGTAATTAACGAAGAGAGAGAGAGAGAGAGAGAGAGAGAGGAGAGAGAGAGAGAGAGAGAGAGAGAGAGAGAGAGAGAGAGAGAGAGAGATTTTAATTCCATTTTTCTATCCAAAATATCACATGCTAAACATTACTATGAAATTTGAATAAAAAGCAATACATCAATATTATCAACAGTATTCAGGACATACATTATCACCGTGTAGTTACAGTTAAAAAAATCTGAAGTATTAGGCATTAATCAATTAGTGACAATGCACCAGGAAAATCAGTGATCACAACATTCAATCATCGTAATATAATTACCATCATTAATTAAACCAAGAGTGAACATATCTCTCATTTATCATTTTCTGGTTTGAAAAAAAATCACTAGAAAAGAAAGGAAGCGGCGTAATATGCAGCAAAACAGAAGGTGTGGCCTGGTATATAATATTAAATTTCATCCCTAATAGTAGAAAGAACTGCACGGAGAGCGTGGTAGCAGAGAGTCCTCAGAAGAGAAGCCCCCTTCAAGCAAATGTTTCGGCCCTTATCTCCCGACACTCTAGGGGGGTTGGGCCACACCCGGTTCATGAAACCCTTTTTTCCCCATCTTGGGGCGAGCCATGACTGGGATTCGAACCCATGACCCTCTGGACATGCTCATTTTCCACTTAATGACTCGCGCACTAACCACTGAGCCACTGGGACACCTGATATTTGTAGGAAAGTTAAGCCTTATGAAGTTCACTTTTGTCCTCCTTGACCAGATCCAACTTGAACACCTCTCTGCCGCTTCTGCCATTGCTTTCAGGGCTCTGGTTTTTTCCTCCCTGCAACTGAGAGCTGTTTCATGAGGCTGTATGCAGACGTTCCTACAAACCCCCTAGCTCCAATTTCTGCAGTGAGGACTTTGACCTGATAGCCTTCTCTCCTCAGGCTGTTTGCCAGATCAGCATACTTTTCAGTCTTGTAGATTTGAGCTGCCTCCATTCTGTTCTCATATGGCACCGTGAGCTCGATCATGATCAGCTGCTTGCTTGACTGAGAGTGGACTACTATGTCTGGTCTCATGCCACTCTTGCTGATGATCTCTGGGTGACTCTTCCATTCTGGGAGGTCTGCAGTGCACTCCCAGTCATCTGCCCCGTCCAGAAGACTCTGCCTGCATGTTCCGAGTGGCACTGTTGTTCTTGGCCATGATTCGCTGCCTCCTGCCGTGAAGAATGTTGCGGGTGCTTTTGGAGTCCTGATTTTCCTTTTGTGGTGTTGGTACTAGCCCAGACTACTTGTACAATCTCTTTGAGCACTTGGTGTGTGCCTCCATGTGTACCTTCCTTGAGCCAGGGCTACTTTACATGAGCGTAGGACATGCTCCACTGTTGTGTTTTCATGGCAGAGGGGGCATGGAGGATCGTCTGTTTTTCTCCATTTCACCAGGTTTGCATTTGAGGGCAGAAGGTCATATGCAGATCTGAGAATGAAGCTGATCCTGAGAGGGGCCATGTGCCAAATGTCATTCCAAGTGAGACTTCTTTGGAGCGCATTCTCCCACGTTGTCCATTGCCCTTGCTGGCTCTGCTGGACTGCTTTTTGGGTTTTTTGGTCTTCTTCTTTTCTCATCTCCTGAATCATCGTCTCTCTTTTGGCTTTTCCTTTGGCCTTTGACCACCATTCAGTTTTGGTCGCCCCCCAGTCCTTGTCTGTTGGTCTGTGTGTCCTGTTATTTCTCTGATCTTGAGACTTTCTTTTGCAGAATCTATCGCCTCTTGAACTTTCCATTTTCTGCCTGTCTTCAGCTGGGGCTTGATTGCTTCTACCACCTTGTCTCCTGAGTCCTCCAGCATGCTTTGAAGTCTGATCTTCCCTGCTTTGTATTCCTCAGGATGGATTTCAGTGGTAGTTTCAGCTTTGCTTGGCGACAGTACAGCGCTATGTCAGTCAGACACAGGTGGGACACCAAGCCATTTCCTTGTGAACTTGTTGATTTTGGATTCCATTGCCTCCACTATGCTGGTGCAGATGTCGTATATCATCAGAGGCCATAGGAGCTTTGGTATCAGCATGAACTGCAGACACCAGACCTTGTATTTGCCAGGGAGCCCACACTGGTCAATGGTCTCCAAGCCTTCTTCCGACATCTGTTTGGTTTCTTTTGCTCTTTGTGTGTCTTTCAGCGTATCATCATACCATCTTCCAAGGCTCTTGACTGGCTCTTCTGTGACTGTTGGAATGGCCTGGTTGGCAACACTGAAGACCACAGATTCTTCCACTTTTCCTTTCCTCAGTGAGAGACTCCGTGATTTCTTTGGCTTGAACTTCATTCTGGATGAGGCAACTATGTCGTCCAGCCTCTCCAGCACATGACGTGTCTCGTCTTCTCTGAATGAAATCACTGTAGTATCATCCATGAAGGCGTTGAGAGGGGGCATCTTGTATCCATCGCCAAGATCTGTTTGTCTTGCGTTGCTTGTTGCTGCTTTCAAGATGACTTCCGTTGCCAACACGAACAGTATTGGGGAAATTGCACAGCCCATTGCAATGCCCACATCCAAGTTGATCCAATCTGTTGTGTACTCCTTGGTAGAGAACCGCATTGAGAAGCCATTGAAGTACTTCTTGAGCATGTCGCGGATGTTCTTTGGCACATGGTACATCTCAAGAGCCAACTGTATCATCTCATGGGGTACAGATCCGTATGCGTTTGCCAGATCAAGCCACACTACGTCCAGGTCTCTCTTTTCTGTTTTTGCTCTTTGGATTGCGTCCCAGATCATTGTGGCGTGTTCTACACAGCCAGCCACGCCTGGGATACCACCTTTCTGGACTGACACATCCAAATACTTGTTTTCCATGAGGTACTTGGTCAGCCTTGCTGCCATGACCGAGAAGAAGATTTTCCCTTCGACGTTCAGTAGTGATATTGGCCTGAACTGGCTGATGTCACTTGAGTTTTGCTCTTTGGGGATGTACACACCATCTGCCGTCATCCACTGGCCGCTGATCTTTGGTTTTCTCCAAGCTGATCGCAGCAGCCTGTGGAGCGACTCCAGCACCTTGGGACATTTCTTGTACAGCTGGTACGGTATTCCGTTTTGGCCCTGGTGATGATTTGGCTCTGGCTTTGTTGACCACTGTCTTGATTTTCTGCCAACGTTGGTGGCTTGCCATTCAACTGTTCCTCAGGGTTGGTTGGCCACACCAGACCTTGAATGTCGAGTGGTGCTTTGCTCTGTGAGTCAGAGTATGATTTCCTCAGATGCTGCTCAAGAACTCCTTTGTCCACACTTAAGAGTCCCAGATTTTGGCTGCTCAAACAGAGTTCTGGCAAACTGGAAGGGGGTCTCTGAAGAAGCGCTCTTGTACCTTCGTCTTTTTGTTCTTCCTCTTCCTCGCAGATTCCGCTTTGCTGAGGGCGCTGTGTTTGGCTTTCAGGTCTTTCCAGAGTTTTTCCAAGCCTTGTTTTTCAGCTGGCAGTGCGGTCTTCATTTGCTTCTTGAAATTTTTTCTTTTGGACCCTGATCTTGTCCATCTCTCTTCTTGGCATCTGAATTTCTTTGGAGATGTTTTTTCTTTGGGTAGTTTTGCTCCATAGGCGTCTCTACATGTGGCATACACAATGTCCACATATGTGGCTAGTTTGTGTTCCAGGGTGCTTTTCCCTATCAGTGCATCGAGTCTTTGGACGATTTTTGCATCCAGTTTCTCCCAATCTTCAGTCTCGTTTGCACGTGACAAGTTGAGTTTCAGGCGCCTGACATCGAGGGCCTGTGCAAATTCTTCATCCGAACCAACAGCATGGATGTCCTTGGCACTGTGGTTTAAATCCTGGCCTTGGTCTCTTCCGACGTCTTACCTGCTGATGCAATGCGCTGCTGCTCATTCAGATGAGTTTTTACACATCCCATCTTTGTTCTGTGGATCTTTATGCCACGGGTGGTAGCGAAACGCTTTCCACAGACACATGGATATTCCATGTAATGGTCTGCTGTGAAATGTGTAATTAGTTTTTCACTGAAAAGGATTAAATGCATTTTGAGTGCATCGGAAATGCAGTGGAAGTGAATTCCAAACCACACTACCAGAGTAGGATAAGCTTGATTTAAATAGATCTCTTCTAGGTGTGTGAATTTGGAATTTGGTTGAATCCCTAGGGTTTAGGAGAAATCTAGACTGAAGAGTTTGTGGTGCTTATTATTGACAAAAACAATTGGAGGCTCTGAGGTTATGTATTATCTTCTTTGCCTTGTTGTTATCAGTATTACTTTTGTTTTATTAGGATTCAGTGACATACGGTTTACATTGCACCAATCATCAGTTTCCACCTTCAGTCGCCTCGCTTTGAAACTACCTTCTAAGGCACAGTCTGTATCAGTGGCAGTGATGTCTATAGGTCTATGGCATATTAACACTTAGCACAGTCTGTATCAGTGGCAGTGATGTCTACAGGTCTATGGCATATTAACACTTAGCACAGTCCGTGTGACAACATCAGTGGCAGTGATGTCTATAGGTCTATGGCATATTAACACTTAGCACAGTCCATGTGACAACATCAGTGGCAGTGATGTCTACAGGTCTATGGCATATTAACACTTAGCACAGTCCGTGTGACAACATCAGTGGCAGTGATGTCTATAGGTCTATGGCATATTAACACTTAGCACAGTCCGTGTGACAACATCAGTGGCAGTGATGTCTACAGGTCTATGGCATATTAACACTTAGCACAGTCCGTGTGACAACATCAGTGGCAGTGATGTCTATAGGTCTATGGCATATTAACACTTAGCACAGTCCGTGTGACAAACATCAGTGGCAGTGATGTCTACAGGTCTATGGCATATTAACACTTAGCACAGTCCGTGTGACAACATCAGTGGCAGTGATGTCTACAGGTCTATGGCATATTAACACTTAGCACAGTCCGTGTGACAACATCAGTGGCAGTGATGTCTACAGGTCTATGGCATATTAACACTTAGCACATTCCGTGTGACAACATCAGTGGCAGTGATGTCTATAGGTCTATGGCATATTAACACTTAGCACATTCCGTGTGACAACATCAGTGGCAGTGATGTCTCTATAGGTCTATGGCATATTAACACTTAGCACATTCCGTGTGACAACATCAGTGGCAGTGATGTCTACAGGTCTATGGCATATTAACAGTTAGCACATTTCGTGTGACAACATCAGTGGCAGTGATGTCTACAGGTCTATGGCATATTAACAGATAGCACATTTCGTGTGACAACATCAGTGGCAGTGATGTATACAGGTCTATGGCATATTAACACTTAGCACATTCTGTGTGACAACATCAGTGGCAGTGATGTATACAGGTCTATGGCATATTAACACTTAGCACATTCTGTGTGACAACATCAGTGGCAGTGATGTATATAGGTCTATGGCATATTAACACTTAGCACATTCTGTGTGACCACATCAGTGGCAGAGATGTCTACAGGTCTGTGGCATATTAACACTTAGCACAGTCTGTATCAGCAGCAGCGATGTCTATAGGTCTATGACATATTAACACTTAGCACAGTCTGTATCAGCAGCAGCGATGTCTATAGGTCTGTGACATATTAACACTTAGCACAGTCTGTATCAGCGGCAGTGATGTCTATAGGTCTGTGGCATATTAACACAGCACAGTCTGTGTGACCACATCAGCAACAGTGATGTGTACAGGTATATGGCATAATAACACTTAGCACAGTCTGTATGACAACATCAGTGGCAGTGATGTCTACAGGTCTATGGCATATTAACACTTAGAACAGTCTGTATCAGTTGCTGTGATGTCTACAGGTCTGTGGCATATTAACACTTAGCACAGTCCGTGTGACCACATCAGTGGCAGAGATGTCTATAGGTCTATGACATATTAACACTTTGCACAGTCTGTGTGACCACATTAGTGACAGTGATGTCTATAGGTCTGTGGCATATTAACACTTAGCACAGTCTGTATCAGCAGCAGTGATGATGTCTATAGGTCTATGGCATATTAACACTTAGCACAGTCTGTATCAGTTGCTGTGATGTCTATAGGTCTATGGCATATTAACACTTAGCACAGTCTGTATCAGCAGCAGTGATGTCTATAATGTTTATGGCATATTAACACTTAGCACAGTCTGTATCAGCGGCAGTGATGTCTATAGGTCTGTGGCATATTAACACCTAGCACAGTCTGTGTGACCACATCGGCGGCAGTGATGTCTACAGATCTATGACATATTAACAGTCTGTATCAACGGCAGTGATGTCTACAGATCTATGACATATTAACACTTAGCACAGTCTGTATCAGTGACATTGATGTCTATAGGTCTGTGGCATATTAACACTTAGCACAGTCTGTATGAACGGCAGTGATGTCTACAGGTCTATGGCATATTAACACTTAGCACAGTCTGTATCAGTGACAGTGATGTCTATGGCATATTAACACTTAGCACAGTCTGTATCAGCGGCAGTGATGTGTACAGGTCTATGGCATATTAATACCTAGCACAGTCTGTGTGACAACATCAGTGGCAGGGATGTCTATAGGTCTATGACATATTAACACTTAGCACAGTCTGTATCAGTGACAGTGATGTCTGTAGGTCTGTGGCATATTAACATCACTGCCGCTGATACAGACTGTGCTAAGTGTTAATATATGCCACAGACCTGCAGACATCATCACTGCTGCTGTCTGTATCAGTGACAGTGATGTCTATAGGTCTGTGACATATTAACACTTAGCACAGTCTGTGTGACCACATCAGTGACAGTGATGTTTACAGATCTATGGCATATTAACACTTAGCACAGTCTGTGTGACCACATCAGCGGCAGTGATGTCTATAGGTCTATGGCATATTAACACTTAGCACAGTCTGTGTGACCACATCAGCGACAGTGATGTCTATAGGTCTATGGCATATTGACACTTAGCACAGTCTGTATCAGTGGCAGTGATGTCTATAGGTCTATGACATATTATCACTTAGCACAGTCTGCATGACCACATCAGTGGCAGTGATGTCTATAGGTCTATGGCATATTAACACTTAACACAGTCTGTATCAGTGGCAGTGATGTCTATAGGTCTGTGGCATATTAACACTTAGCACAGTCTGTGTGACCACATCAGCGGCAGTGATGTCTATAGGTCTATGGCATATTAACACTTAGCACAGTCTGTTGACCACATCAGTGGCAGTGATGTCTACAGGTCTATGGCATATTAACACTTAGCACAGTCTGTGTGACCACATCAGTGGCAGTGATGTCTATAGGTCTATGGCATATTAACACTTAGCACAGTCTGTGTGACCACATCAGTGACAGTGATGTCTATAGGTCTGTGGCATATTAACACTTAGCACAGTCTGTGTGACCACATCAGTGACAGTGATGTCTATAGGTCTATGGCATATTAACACTTACCACAGTCTGTGTGACCACATCAGCGGCAGTGATGTCTACAGGACTATGGCATATTAACACTTAGCACAGTCTGTGTGACCACATCAGCGGCAGTGATGTCTAGAGGTCTATGGCATATTAACACTTAGCACAGTCTGTGTGACCACATCAGCGGCAGTGATCTCTATAGGTCAATGGCATATTAACACTTAGCACAGTCTGTGTGACCACATCAGCGACAGTGATGTCTATAGGTCTGTGACATATTAACACTTAGCACAGTCTGTGTGACCACATCAGTGACAGTGATGTCTATAGGTCTGTGACATATTAACACTTAGCACAGTCTGTGTGACCACATCAGTGACAGTGATGTTTACAGATCTATGGCATATTAACACTTAGCACAGTCTGTGTGACCACATCAGCGGCAGTGATGTCTACAGGTCTATGGCATATTAACACTTAGCACAGTCTGTGTGACCACATCAGCGACAGTGATGTCTATAGGTCTATGGCATATTAACACTTAGCACAGTCTGTATCAGTGGCAGTGATGTCTATAGGTCTGTGACATATTAACACTTAGCACAGTCTGCATGACCACATCAGTGGCAGTGATGTCTACAGGTCTATGGCATATTAACACTTAACACAGTCTGTATCAGTAGCAGTGATGTCTATAGGTCTGTGGCATATTAACACTTAGCACAGTCTGTGTGACCACATCAGCGGCAGTGATGTCTATAGGTCTATGGCATATTAACACTTAGCACAGTCTGTGTGACCACATCAGTGGCAGTGATGTCTACAGGTCTATGGCATATTAACACTTAGCACAGTCTGTGTGACCACATCAGTGGCAGTGATGTCTATAGGTCTATGGCATATTAACACTTAGCACAGTCTGTGTGACCACATCAGTGACAGTGATGTCTATAGGTCTGTGGCATATTAACACTTAGCACAGTCCGTGTGACCACATCAGCGGCAGTGATGTCTATAGGTCTATGGCATATTAACACTTAGCACAGTCTGTATCAGTGGCAGTGATGTCTACAGGTCTATGGCATATTAACACTTAGCACAGTCTGCATGACCACATCAGTGGCAGAGATGTCTATAGGTCTATGGCATATTAACACTTAACACAGTCTGTATCAGTGGCAGTGATGTCTATAGGTCTGTGGCATATTAACACTTAGCACAGTCTGTGTGACCCCTTGGCTCAGTCTCTTTTAAATCAGGAGGTCAGAACAGATGTCCACACTGCTAACACTGGCCTAGGGAACATGAAGACAGAGGAGAACAGATGTCCACACTGCTAACACTGACCTAGGGAACATGAAGACAGAGCAGAACAGATGTCCACACTGCTAACACTGACCTAGGGAACATGAAGACAGAACAGATGTCCACACTGCTAACACTGACATAGGGAACATGAAGGTAGAACAGAGGTCCACACTGCTAACACTGGCCTAGGGGACATCAAGGCAGAACAGGGGCAGTGCAGGGTAGCCTACAATCTAAGCCCCACTAACATGGGTGTGTAACAAAGATTACAGGGGTAGTGCAGGGTAGCCTACAATTTAAGCCCCACTAACATGGGTGTGTAACAAAGATTACAGGGGTAGTGCAGGGTAGCCTACAATCTAAGCCCCACTAACATGGGTGTGTAACAAAGATTACAGGGGTAGTGCAGGGTAGCCTACAATCTAAGCCCCACTAACATGGGTGTGTGATGAAGAGTACAGGGTGAACATGAACAAAGACAACCAGGTCACCTTTCACCTCCACATCGTAGTCACACATTGCTAACACAGGAGAGATGAGGTACAGTTTATGTGACAGTATGTGGCATAAATCACAAAGCATGAATCAAGAACCCACACATGGTTCCGTGGGTACTAAACCTCTGCACTTGGACAATCTCAGCTTACTAGTGAACACTGGCTCAGCATAGGCTGTGTCAGTACAACATGAATTGTACATCCGCTCTGGCATAAGCTGTCAGTACGACATCAATTGTACATCAGCTCTGGCATAAGCTGTCAGTACGACATCAATTGTACATCAGCTCTGGCATAAGCTGTCAGTATGACATCAATTGTACATCAGCTCTGGCATAAGCTGTCGGTACGACATCAATTGTACATCAGCTCTCTGGCATAAGCTGTCGGTACGACATCAATTGTACATCAGCTCTGGCATAAGCTGTCGGTACGACATCAATTGTACATCAGCTGTGGCATAAGCTGTCGGTACGACATCAATTGTACATCAGCTCTGGCATAAACTGTCAGTATGACATCAATTTTACATAAACTCTGGCATAAGCTGCCAGTACGGCATCAATTGTACATCAGCTGTGGCATAAACTGTCAGTACGACATCAATTGTACATCATGTCTGGCATAAACTGTCAGTACGACATCAATTGTACATCATGTCTGGCATAAACTGTCAGTACGACATCAATTGTACATCAGGTCTGGCATAAACTGTCAGTGCGACATCAATTGTACATCAGGTCTGGCATAAACTGTCAGTACGACATCAATTGTACATCAGGTCTGGCATAAACTGTCAGTACGACATCAAATGTACATCAGGTCTGGCATCAACTGTCAGTACGACATCAATTGTACATCAGCTGTGGCATAAACTGTCAGTGCGACATCAATTGTACATCAGGTCTGGCATAAACTGTCAGTATGACATCAAATGTACATCAATGCTGGCATAAACTGTCAGTACGACATCAATTGTACATCAGGTCTGGCATAAACTGTCAGTGCGACATCAATTGTACATCAGGTCTGGCATAAACTGTCAGTGGCTGATGCTAGGCTGGTGTGGCCTGACAACTGGAGACCAGGTCAATGGAAAGGTCAATTCCAGATGGTTTTCACAACACACTGATGGCGCTGTTATTCCTGCCTCATATAGCTCAGTGTAGACTGTGTGAGTCAGGCACAACACTTTGCCTAGAATAAGTTGAAATTTGAGTCTTTAGGACTTACGTCATGATTCAAGGATGCCAGCTGAACACACATCGACTAACCATACATGGTGAACTTTGAATTGTCTGGAGGTGAATCCCGAGGTTCCATCAAACCCGACATGAGAAGGTCTGTAAGTCTGCTGAGTGTGTATTAAAAGAAATCAGCATGAACAAATGCATAAGTCTTCTGAGTGTGTATTGAAAGAAATCAGCATCAGCAAATGCATAAGTCTGCTGAGTGTGTATTGAAAGAAATCAGCAGGAGCAAATGCATAAGTCTGCTGAGTGTGTATTGAAAGAAATCAGCAGGAGCAAATGCATAAGTCTGCTGAGTGTGTATTGAAAGAAATCAGCAGGAGCAAATGCATAAGTCTGCTGAGTGTGTATTGAAAGAAATCAGCAGGAGCAAATGCATAAGGAATAACGCAATAGTCTTCCAGCACGATAACTATCCTAAGACAACGGCATGGACTAACTGTAACCATGGGCTGATGTCAGTCTTGGCCTTGACCTGACAAAGTGAAACACCAGGCTGGCGCACTGCACACGCCTGAACCCAGTCACGCAAAAGGGACTCTATATATTGATAGATAGGCAGACAGACAGACAGTCCTGTACTCTGTCTGTGTCCTTGGCGGTAACTAACCCCTCTCTTTCCAAATTTCACTAACATACGATCAGTGGTTTGAAAGTTCCAATCATATCAATAGCATACTGAATGCTTAATTATCTGGGCTGGCTGGAAGCAATAACCATCAACTGTTCTGTGGTTCTACTGATCTTCTTTCAGCTTCACATCACATCTTCATATTGGAAAATCAAACCCACAAAATGATTATATAATGAAAATTGGGGACAAGGAAATAAAAGTGTCTTAATGTGAGGAAGAGAAAGACCTAAGTGTGACTTTCGACAAAAACTTGCTATTTGATAAACACATTGCAAATAGTGTTAACAAGGCCAACAGAATAATTGGAAATACAGTGAACTTCGGATAATCGACATGCCAGGGGAAATTTTTCAGCGTCGATTTATCCGGAGTTCAACTTATCAGAAGTCGACATTTCCCGCGAGTACGTCGACTTATCCGGCGACTTCTGATAAATCGATTGTTCCCGTGATTATGTCGAATTATCCAGCAACTTCTGAGAAGAAAGAAAGAAAGAAAGTTAAGCATACACCAAAATTAAAACAAACAAACAAACAAGCAAGCAAGCAAACAACTGAAATTTTTGACTTCCTGTCTTGTTTATTTTTTCCCGGATTCAATAAATCCGACAATAATTAGAGTTTGATAAAATAACGCTGTGTGTGTGTTGTGTGTGTGTTGTGTGTGTGTGTGTGTGTGTGTGTGTGTGTGTGTGTGTGTGTGTGTGTGTGTGTGTGTGTGCAGTGTGCATGCGTGCGTAGGAGCATGCGTACACATGTGCTTGTGTGTGTTTATGTGGGTGTGTGTGTGTGTGAGTCTGTTGTCACAAGACATGGATCGATTTTGATGCCATTAAATCGAAGAGTAGAGTATCAACTGATGGAAGAACTTAACATGACTTTCAAGGAATGATTTCAGCGAACCCATATATGGTTAAAAAAAAACACAAAAAAAAAAAAAGACGAAAATAAAAAAGAAGAAAATTTATCTTTAAAAAAAAAAAAAAACTTCTACTACAGGAGACCGTTTTTAACACTTTCTCCCCCCAAAGAATACAACCTCTCTACCGCAATACCTTAGCCTACTGGATCTTGTCCCAAAGCAGTGGCCTTAACAACTTGTTCTCAAACTAAACTATAGTATCAAAAAAGTTATTTGGGATGTAAACAAAAATATGTTGTGCAGAAGAAGACCGAACAGAGAATATAAAAACGAGAACTGAGTATATTGTCATACAATTGTAATGCTGTAAATAAAGATGTGTATATTGCTTTCGACATTTCTTTTGTCACCAAAATCTACAGGAATAAGCAATCAGAACACTGAAAGTTAAAGAAAAAAAATTACGATACCCTAGTAGAACTCTCTATGCCTCTTGCTTATTTGCACTATAACTTTACTACTTCGACATTTTTCAAAAAGCTAAATTTCCCAAGTAAACACATACAGATTGGTATACACTTACTTCAACGCATTACTAGAATTGAAACAATGTTACAAAGTTTAGTAAACCATGTTCTAACGTTAAGCATCTAGTTTAGATGGTGGTTGACATTTGGGATTCAGCACACTCGAACCACTCTCTCTCAAAATGCGCGCAAATATTTCTCAGATAGATTTTTTCATTGCGAGCACTCTGAGAAAGTGAATCAAATCTGCTGTCCTTCAGTGGAAACAGCAGTTGATGGGTCAACCACCGTCCACATGTAGAGTACACGATCACAGGGGTCTGGAGGAGGGTGGCTGCAGCATATAATTCAACATCTGTTCCCCAAGACTTGGGCTGTAATGGGGAACCACCCTCGTCCAGGTATTCTGCCAAGTCGCACCCTAGATAGCCTGAGAACGGGGCCGGATTCTCTATCATGAAATATAATAGCTGCACGTACTTGTTCATGCTTTTCTTGAGAGCCAGTGACCTCTAAGCTCAATGCCCTATAAAGACAGTTTCCGTCTCCTATGATCCTATCAACATGCAAGGGGGGGGGGGGGGGGGGGGGGGGGGGGGGGGGGGGGGGGGGGGGGGTGGGGGGGGGTGGGGGGGGGGGGGGGGGACCTAGACTTGTATCAGAGGTCTCATACTCTCGTTCATGGCCTATCTCTCCAGCCAATTCCTTCACAGGGTTTCTTGTCTTCCATTGCATGTACCCACCTTATCCCTTCCCAATTTCTGTCCCTTCTTTCTGTTCTGTGCCTTTCCCTCCATAATCTCCTCTTTATCCTCTACTGTCTCTTCGACCAACAACTTTTTCCCCTCCGGCCGATCACTCTCTTCACCCTTTTCCTCTGATTCCTTATCGCTCTCCACTGATCGTCCACGCCTCTCCTGTGACTGTCTACCCCTCTCCTCTGACACTCCATCCCTCTCCTCTGACTGTCCACCGCTCTCCTCTGACACTCCACTCTTCTCCTCTGACACTCCACTCTTCTCCTCTGACACTCCACTCTTCTCCTCTGACACTCCACCCTTCTCCTCTGACACTCCACTCTTCTCCTCTGACACTCCACTCGTCTCCTCTGACACTCCACGCCTCTCCTCTGACACTCCACCCTCTCCTCTGACACTCCACCCCTCTCCTCTGACACTCCACGCCTCTCCTCTGACACTCCACCCCTCTCCTCTGACACTCCACGCCTCTCCTCTGACCGTAGACTTCCATCCCTTTCCTTCCTCTCCTCCCGTGTCAATCCTCCAGTCTCCCCACTACCACCTTCGCTATGCTCTTCCTCCTCCATGCTACTCTTGCCGTGCTGTCTCTGATTTCGATTTTTAAACATATCAGGTATTGTTCTTTGGACTTTGACCAAAGCGAAGTATTTGTACATCCTTTCTGTGAAAGTATCCAACGGGCGTAAAAGAAAGTCGACATCACTGGATTGAAGACAAAACATTCTCAGTGTGTTCAAAGACTCAAGTGCCTGCAACTTTGTTATGCGTTGTCCAGTCTCCTCATCATGTGGTTCATCGTCATCGTCAGAGTCAACATGAGACATTTCTGGTGGCTGAGAGTCTGAAGAAAAAGCATGCTGACTAGGTGCTGACGGCTGGGGCGCATGTATGCACGTCATCATCAACGTGGAAGTAGTCATCTGGAGTGACATTCCATTCCCTGTAAAGTCTTTCCAGAAGCGGGTCTAGCTTTGTGGGGTCAGCCTCACCCTTGGAAGAGTCATCATGGGAACGGCTGTTCTCTTCACGGGTTTCTGCTGTCTTTCTTGGGAACTGTGGTCACTGTCACGGATCTTTTCTCTGACGAATCCTGCTTTTCGAAAACAATTTGCGATTGTATTTGCAGACACATTCTCCCATGCCTTCTTTAGCATTGTCAAAGCATTAAGGATGTTGATGGTTTTCATTTCAACTCCTGCGTCAAAATGGCCGATCAGGTTCTTCACGTACGAGGTCCTGTAGTGAACTTTTATGTTGAGGATCACACCTTGGTCAACAGGTTGCACCTTGGAAGTTGCGTTTGGTGGCAAAAATAAAACTTCGGTCGCCACCAGCTTCAAGGGTCTGCAATTTGTGCGCCGTGCAATTGTCCATCACGAGCAGCACATGTCTCTTCTGGGAGTGCACCTTTCTGTCAAAACTCAATGAGCCATTCTGTGAACAGCTCACTGGTCATCCATGCTCTCGGGCTCGCTGCATAACGAACGGGCAATGACCGCATGCCTGCAAAACATCTCGGATTTTGGTATTTGCCATGGCAAAGATGGGTTCTTTCTCTGTTCCGTTCATGTTCGTGCAAACCAGAAATGTTATCCGCTCTTTTGATTTTTTTTGTTTTTTTTTTTTTTTTTCCCCACCCTGGCAGGTATCTCCTTTAAACGCTAATGTTTTTCCAGGTAGAAGTCGATAAAACAACCCACTTTCGTCGACGTTGAATACATCTGCATCTCTGTATCTGCTGAGTGTTGGTTTGTAGTACATCTGCTAACCCATGAGTTGGTTGTAGTTTTCGTCAACATCCTTTCTTTCGCCACACACAGTCTTTACGACTAGCATATGTCTTTTTTTTGAAGCGGGTTAACCAGCCATCTGAGCATTGCCACTCCTCTAGACCAGCATTCCGAGCACAAACTCCTCAGGCCTTTCGCTTCAAGTGAGGTCCACTCATGGGAATGTTGGCTGCTCGAGCAGCTGTGAACCACTGTAGCAGCGCCCGGTCAATGTCCTGAAATCAAATTAATACAGTGCTGTCTATCACGGCCATGACACCCCCCCGCCCGAATATAATCAATCAGTCCACAATTGTAGGAGTTATTAGACTGTAAAAATGCGGACAAACGAACGAAACGACTCATTGGCAATACTCTTGGGTGCGTAATAACTGGATGAAACCTATATAGACTGATTGCCCTAGACATACAGTACCCTATATTCAAAATTTGAACTCCATCAACCCAGAAATGTTGGAGCTATTAGACTTTTAAATTTGTTGGGTATATAATGTATCTCGTCGGCAATTCTCTTGGGTGCGTCCGTCTGAAACCCTATATAATACGGACTGATTGCCCCAGACACACAGTACCTAAATTCCAAATTTTGAACTCAATCGGCCCACAAATATAGGAGTTATCAGACTTTGAAAATGCGGAAAAAACAACCACAATGCCACAGACAGAGCGAAACCGTGCACAACACCCCCCCCACCCCCCCCTCCGCACCACCACCACCACCCACCACCACCCAGAATAGTACCCACTCTATTTAGATCACTCTGGTTGTATTGCATCATGTTTCTTCCTTGAACTCGGACCCATCCAAAATAAATCGGTCGGGGTCCGGGATTCCGACAGCTCAATATTCCGACACTTCGATGTTCTGACGTTAAAAAATCCGACGCTGATAAAATCTGTCGGAATGTCCGCTTTACCTCTGGCATTTTCAACAACCGTAAATTCCCCCATCTTTACAGTAGCCCTCTCGAAACAGTAACAGCAAAGA
Source organism: Conus betulinus (assembly GCA_016801955.1). Taxonomy (NCBI): domain Eukaryota; kingdom Metazoa; phylum Mollusca; class Gastropoda; order Neogastropoda; family Conidae; genus Conus; species Conus betulinus. The sequence continues at coordinate 16,699 of JADBJO010018552.1, read as the reverse complement.
ACAGATAACTGTCATGTAAGCTACGAGGTCCGTGCAGTTGGCAGAAGTGTCTGAACATTCTTAGAACGGTACTTTCGGTTCTACTTTCGGTTTTGTGACTTGGCGGCCCCGTGACTTGGTGGCCCTGTGACTTGGCGGCCCTGTGACTTGGCGACCTGCTTCCGTAAGCTACGAAGTCCGTGCAGTTGGCAGAAATGTCTGAACATTCTTAGAAACGGTGCTTTCGGTTCTACTTTCGGTTTTGCTTCTGGCATGACTGTGTAAGCGTACACCCGGGTCGCTGCAATCCGTATCGATATATTGTATCGTGGCATGCTCGTATCGATATTTGACTACATATCGATGATATCGCCTAGCCCTAGTGTCGGAACATCGAAACGTCGGAAGACTGACTTGTCGGAACTATGGAACGTCGGAACCGCGCTACGTAGGAATATTGGAATTTGGAATCCTTTGTCAAAATCGTAGGACATCGGAACATTGGAACGTCAGAATGGCGGGCCCAGCCCAATAACTCTAGGCCTACCTTGGCACTAAGTATCGTCGATGCCCTCCCCCTTCCCGTTCTCTATTAAATTTTCATAGGACTCTGAGAAAGATGCAAATAAAACTTGTATCATGTTGAATAGATCTAAATCTATAGACATTTTAGACTGCAAATGAAGAAAAACAAATCCTACCGCATGTACTGCTTCTCGCGTCCGCTGTTTTGATGGATCAGTGGAAGAAGATTTGAACTGTTCCTTGTACTTTTCCTTGTTTTTCATGATGGTAGATAGCGTGTTGTGTGGAATTCAAAATTCTTCTGCTATTACATTCTTTGTCTTGAAAGGGCTGCTTTCAACTTCGTTAATGAGTTCAATCTTTCTCTTTAGCGAAAGTGTCTGCTTTTTCTTGGACGCCATTTTCGATTTCTGGCAGACGTCAGGGGAGAAAGTGTACTACGTCATCACTCCAACAATAACCCCTATTACTATTTCCGCACCCGTAGGCTGTAAGTGACTCGTTTTCAGCATCTCTTGCATCACTTACCACGTTTTAGATGTCGACTTATCCGGAGGTTTCAGGAAAAGTACGTCGATTTATGCGATGTGTCGAGTTAAGCGACGTCGATTTATAAGTCGAAAATTAAGTCACATAAAGAAGGCTTTTCGCCGGGAAAATGAAAAAGCGTCGACTTAGCCGAATGTCGATTTATCCGATGTCGACTTATCAAAAATATACTGTATATGTATGTATATGTGTATATATATATATATGTATGTATATGGGTGTATGTATATATGTGTGTATATATGTATATGTGTGTATGTATATAAGTGTATATGTATGTGTGTATATGTGTATGTACATGTGTATGTCTAGATATATATATATATATATGTGTGTGTGTGTGTGCGTGTGTGTGTGTATATATACATACATACACACACACACATACACACACACACACACACACACACACATATATATATATATATATGTATACACACACACACACACACACACACACATATATATATATAAATATACACACATATATATGTGTGTGTGTATATATATATAAGTGTGTGTGTGTGTGTGTGTATATATATATGTGTGTGTGTATGAGTGTATATATATATATATGTGTGTGTGTGTGTGTGTGTATACTACTGGCAAAAAGTTAAGAGACTCTGATACGCTTTGACAAATCTTTCTCTTTATCGGGTTTTAATGTTCTTTCTAAACCAGCACAGCCTTCTGCAGTTGGAGTGACGGGTGGTGTGTCGTTGCTTATCCACAAATCTCTTCTTTTTAGCCCTGTCTACCTCAGTTCTCCCCTCCAAGCTTTAGCTGCCAGAGTCTCTCTGCATAAAACGGTCACTATTTGTTGTCTATATCTGCCTCCTTCTGTATCCATCAGTCGACAAGAACTGGTCAGCCTGATTGAGGAGCTTCCACGACCTTTTTTTGCTGTTGGGCGATTTCAATGGGCACAATCCTCTTTGGGGTAGCGTTGATACTTCGTCTAGAGGTCTCTTTCTGGAAAACGTCTTCTCAGAGCTTGATCTGTGTTGTCTTAATGATGGATCTCCAACCTTTCCTCCACTCTGCTACTGGTGCTCTCTCATGTTTGATCTGTCAGTGTGCGACCCCTCGCTGGTCCTGGACTATGAGTGGTCGGCACTTGACGATCTGCATGGGAGTGACCATTTTCCAATTGTTCTAAAATCCAAAATAACTGAAAGCCGCACTGTTCCAACATCTAAATTTCAACAAGGCGAACTGGGATCTTTTTGCAGGAACTGTCCGTGGGGAGTTCTACAAAGTCCGATCCCACAGAACGGTTTCCAATATCCTCATAAAATGCGCCAAGGCCTCCATTCCAACTTCCTCAAACAAACCCCAAATGCCAAAGACACCCTGGTTTAATTTTGACTGCCAACAAATCTCAAAAGTACGTAAACGGGCTCAGCGTCAGGTATACCAACGACCCTCTGGTCCTAATGCCCGAGCCCATCAGAAACTCCGTGCTAAATCGAGACATACTTTCAAAATCAGTAAACATCAGTCTTGGAGAAACTTCTGCTCCGGACTGACATCTAAAAAAACTTCAAAGAAAAAAGTTTGGAACATCATCAGAAAAATCAAAGGGAAGAACACCAACCCCTCCATTCATCACCTGAAACTTGCCGATGCTTTGATCACTGACAAACAAGCTGTTGCCAATCTGTTGGCCTCCACCATCCAGCAGAACTCCTCATCTTTAAATAAATCTGCAGCCTTTTTAAGAAACGAGCAAATTAGAGAGAAATCTTCATACAATTTCACATCAAACAACTCTGAAGCTTACAATCTGCCTTTCTCGATTAGCGAACTAAAATCAGCTTTGCAAACCTGCAATGACTCTGCCCCTGGTCTGGATGACATTCATTATCAGGTTTTGAAACACCTTTCAGAAAGCTGTCTCCAGACCCTTCTCAAAGTCTATAACCATATCTGGACCACAGGGTGCTTCCTGCCCTCCTGGCGGAAAGCCCTGATCATTCCAATCCCCAAACCTGGAAAGGACCCTACCAACCATCAAAACTATCACCCAATAGCTCTGACCAGCTGCCTGTGTAAGCTGATGGAAAAGATGGTCAACTCCCATCTGATGTGGAAGCTGGAAACCGACGGCCTTTTGGCCAGTGAACAGTGCGGGTTCCGCAAGTACCACTCGACAGTTGACCATTTAATCCGTCTAGAAACCACCATTTGCAACGCCTTTGTCAATAAGCAGCATGTGGTCGCTATCTTTTTCGACCTAGAAAAAGCATATGACACCACGTGGAAATCAGGGATCCTTATGGATTTGCATAAACTTGGTTACTGCCTATGTTTATCGAAAACTTTCTGGCTGATCGACAGTTCCAGGTGCGTGTTGGCACCACACTCTCGGACATCCATGGGCAGGAGTTGGGTGTACCTCAGGGGAGCAGCATCCTTTCTCCTGCCCTTTTCAGCATTAAGATCATTGACATTGTGAAATCGGTAAGCCAGGGCTCTGAGTCTTCTTTGTTCGTTGACGACTTCGCGCTGTACGCAGTTGGAGCTTCTTACGCCAGCGTACAGCGGCGACTCCAACTTTGTGTGAACAGGATTCAACAGTGGGCCGAGGAAAACGGTTTTACCTTTTCACGTACAAAAACCCCCAGTCAATCCATTTTCACAATTTTCGTCAATTTTTGCTGATCCTGAAATTCTTCTGGATAAGACCACCATTCCAGCTGTTAAGGAAGCTAAATTTCTGGGGGTTACTTTTGATAAAAAACTGAACTTTCTCAGCCATATTAAAAACCTCAAAACTTCTTGCCAGAAAGCTCTGAATATTCTGCGGGTCGTAGCACACACTGACTGGGAGGCTGATAAGAAAACTTTGCTGCACCTCTACAGAGCCCTGGTCCGTTCCAAACTGGACTATGGTTGTGCTGTGTATGGCTCTGCAAGACCGTCTTACCTCAAACTCTTAGACCCTATCCACCATCAAGGGCTTCGTCTATGTCTTGGAGCATTCCGCACCACCCCCCTGTGTACAGCGTGTACGCAGAGGCAGGTGAACCCTCACTGTCCAACCGCAGGTTGAAACTATCTTTGAACTACTATATCAGACTGTTCTCTGAACAGAAAACCCTGCCTATGACTGTGTCTTTGACCCTCAGTTCCAAAACAAATTC
>JADBJO010018552.1:5000-7500 GCA_016801955.1 Conus betulinus | reverse complement strand
AGATGAGAATCTGAAAACTACGATCCAGGACACACCTACACAATTTGTCAAAACTGGTTTCCTTCCAGTGGGCGCGCCAATAAACACCTGAGATATATAACTACAAGATACAAGAATACTGTATTATCTCAATTCTGAGAAATTACAATCGTGCTGCAAACTATACATTAGTGACATAAATAAACATGAAAAACCATGAACAATAAACAAGTAGGGTAACTCGGCAACAATAAACAAATAAGGTAACTCAACAACAACAACCTAACAAAATCAGTTTAGTTATAATGTAAAACTTCATACATGTAGATAAACACATACTAAACAAACACACACACAACACACACACACACACACACACACACACACACACACACACACACACACACACACACACACATGCACGCACGCAGGCACACACCGCTTACTAATTTTCAGAAGTTGCTAAAAACAGAAACGACACTGTCAGACCTAAATTCTGATTAAAAGAAGCATTAAAGTGTGGTGATGATGATCATGATGATGATGCACTTAATAAATGATCAAGCAGCAATAGTAAAACCCATTTAAGTAAACAAACAATACTTATAATAGATTTTAAGAATTACATAATGGTGAAACTTGATTTCACAGAATTTTCAAATAACATATATAATGGTAAATAATAGCAAAACACATGAAAGTAGTCAGATCACACACCCACACCCACACGCCTGCACACTCATACGCATGCACACACACATATACTTGCATGCATGCGCACACACACATGAATAAATAAATTAATTAACATAAGAATAATAGAACAATCGGTACTAACCATGCCTTAATCAAATCAAATTTTCATTGTTGCATACAAATGATAAAAATACAGAATATAAAAAGGCAGTTATGTAAGTAATTATGGCAAAGAACAGTACAACACCTTTACTAAACAACCACACGTGCACACACACACACACACACACACACACACACACACACACGTACACACACGCCCTCACACACACCCATATACATACACATTTATTCAATCACACACGCGCATAGAAGCACATACACACATACATATATATTATACATTCCCCCTCTCCATTTGTTCCCCCACCCCCCGACCCCCATCCCACACACATAATTATTGCTTGTTTAGAAGGGATATAGACATTTGGATAAAACTCTCCTTTGTTCTGATCAGTTGGACCGTTGGCATCCTGAACTGTCGGCCAGATGGCAGCAGTTCATAATTATGAGCCAGGACATGTGAGGAGTCTTTTGCAATTTCTCTTGCCTTTCCTATTGCATGCTTCTCATACAATTCGCTCACGCTCACTTGCCTTTCACCCACAACTTTCCCACACACATTCACAGCCTTGTTCAACACATTTTTTTTTTTCGCATTGAGCCCACCAAACCAGCACAAGAAGCCAAAGGTTAAAACAGATTCAATATAACATCTGTAAAACTGTGAAAGGATTTTTTTTAGTTTACAAGGACTGAGCGCAGCTTTTGCAAACAGTAAAGCCTGGACTGACATTTCTTATGAATAGCTGCAGTGTTGAAATAAAAAATTCATTGTTGTCAATTACTGTGCCAAGATATTTCTACTGAGACACCCTTTCCACAGTTTGACCATCAATTACAAGGTCTGCAATGGGGGATGGGGCTCTACGGAAATCTATCACCAGTTCTTTTGTTTTGGTGACATTAAACTTCAGAAAGTTTTCAGACCACCAAGCCCGTAAATGTACTGACAGCATCAAAACTGGTAGTGTCTAAGTTAGATAGATCAAGGATGGCTGTGTCATCAGAATACCTAATAACCAGCATTGTGTTTGAGCCTCTACAGTCGTTGGTATAAATACTGAAGAGCATAGGTGAAAGCACAGTGCCTTGGGATGAGCCAGTGGATGTGGAACGTGGGGAAGACGGAGTTCCCTGGTAACATACTGACTGAGATCTCCTGACAAGAAAGCACATAATCCAACAATAAATCTTGGGGAAACCTGAAGAGTGAGTAGTTTCTGTACCATGAGGTGAGGTTGTATTGTGTTGAGTGCTGAACAGAAATCAATGAAGAGTATTCTGACAAAGTTTTATTCCCCTGTCCATTGATTTCATGAACCGAGAAGATGTTTAATTGAAATCCAAATTCCTCTATATGAATGTATGTCATATGTGAGAAAATCGGTAATGTGGCTAAATTATTGTTTATTTGCTGTGAATGTGTGTGACCATAAATTAATTTCTCAAATTGAGATAATAAAGTTTACTTGACTTGACTTGACTTGACTTGTGTCTAGATGTGTGTAAGCATTGCTGAGTACTGTCTGTGGATCTTTGCTTGTGTGCAAACTGGAAAGGATCGAGTTGATGTTGTGTTTGTGAAAGTAGTTTTAAAGGAATAATGCGCTCAAAACATTTCATAACACAATGCTAGAGAGAGCAACAGGCCTGTAATCATTCAGCCAGGACAGTTTTCTTGACTGGGGACTGGGCAGATGGT
>JADBJO010018551.1:7500-35123 GCA_016801955.1 Conus betulinus | reverse complement strand
AAGATTTCCATTTCGGTTGAGATTACATATTACCGGGCGGGCTCTACGCTTCCTTTCATAATTAGATCCCTTTGTCAATCAGGCCCGAGAGATACAGGCACCTGCAGTGTTGTCAGGAAATTTGAGCAACACTCTGAGAAATGCCCCGTCCAAAAATCGCCATAGTTGGATAAAACTCTACTGTATGGTCCCAGTCTGCCCAAATTAGTCCGCAGCAAACGTCCACTCTGGGTATAGCCGGTCGGAGCAAAAATCACATGACTTCTTACATGGGATTTGAACCCATGACCTCCCATCTGGGCGTCCGCAAACGCTAACGCACTTTTGCCTATTGTGGCTGGGCAACAATAGGAAATTCTAGCTCTGCCCCTTCATAATGTACAAGCAGCGACTTATTCTAGCTCTACCATTTGGTAAAAAAAACAAGCAATGATTATCTTAGCTCTACCTGTTGTACAGTAAAAGCAACGCAACGATTCATTCCAGCTCTACCCTTTGCAAGGTAAATAAAGCCATGATTTATTCCATCTCCCTTTGTAAAACAAAAATAAGCCATTTCTTCCAGCTCCACCTTTTGTGAGTGTAAAAGTAACACTGATGTATTTGAGTTCCACCTGCATAAAGTCTGGGTTCTAGCTCCAAAACCAAGTGTTGGTTCCAGCCATCCTGATGGCAACAGAACTACAGGCTGGTGGAACTAACACTTGGATCATGAACAGCTAATTAGCTACAAGAAATCTTACCAGGTGGCCCCTTCAGCGGTGGATACAAGAGTTCACAGACAGCCAGCACTCACCATAATGGCATTGACGATATCGTTGTTGTTGTTCTTGAGTGCGCGAATGGCCTTGGACTTGGACACATTGGCCTGGGACATGACCAGCTCGATGTCCTTCTGCTCCACGCTGTCTCATCCTCCTGCACATCACGACACACCTGTCTTTACACACCACACTGTACCCCCCCCCCCCCCCTAGCCCATCACTCTGACCTACACTGTTCAATCCATCTCTCAAATTTTGCTTTGATTTTTACCCAGTGAATGCTTCACACAAAAACAAACTGATATGATGGAAACAACCATACCTTAACTACCTATCAAAATACTCCACTGCGTAATTTTTTGAAATGAAAATCTCTTGTATAAAAGCAATAGGCAAAGAACATGTATGAACAATGCAAGAAGGTAGTTTGCTAGAATACACTTAAAAAAAAAAACACAAACACACAACAAATGTTGTGACAGACATTTCAAACGCGTTCGTAGCCTTGCTAGCTTGATAATCCTCTGTATCTGAGCCAAATCAATTAAACATGTCGTAATGTCATCAATCTGAAAGCTAATTCAGAACCCTGCTTAAAATATGACATTATCTGGACAAGCTGTGTCCCTGTTTGCATTCTGGTCCTACTTACTCACAGCCCATTAAAAAAGATGACCAACAACTAATTAACCCTGGCATTTCTGTGAAAATCAACCAACCAAACCAAAACACTATCACTATCTGCTGTACATGTATCACCAACATTTTCAGGTAATGAGCCAAGATAAGGAACAGCTTAATTGGGATCTATGTAACTGCTTGCTTCTACCAGCTCAGTTTTTCTAGCCTCATGAATAGAAATCATGCCCTGAGTTCAGGATCGATATACACTGGCAGCCAAAACAAATACAAGAGGCATCCCCCATGAAGAGTTTTGGTGGACAGCTTTGCTGTGAGGCTGTCAGACAGCTGTCTGCACTGTGTGTCACAGCCCTGGCAAAGCCATCCAGGGTAGCCCCCCTTCAGGTGACAGCAGGGTCACTGACCTCTTCCTCTTCTTTTCTTCCGACTCCTCCTGGATGGGCTGGGAGACGGTGGAAGGCATGTCCCCAGGTCCTGCAGGGGCCTTGTCACGGAACTTCTCTGCCGCTGCCATCTGGGCCTGCTGGTTCAAGTCTTCAATCTGCAAAACAAATTATTCCCCAAGCTTTGTGAATGCCTGGTATCTTAAAACTATTTTAATTTTCCTGGAGATGGTCAGGATTGAAAACAAAGCATCATATATTTGCAGGAAATTATTAAAGATTTCTTTGCTGTATCAATGGGATAAGAAACCAAAATAACCTGTCAATATTTTCAGCCTGAACATAGATGAAAAAAAAAATGAAGGTTGACAAAACATATTTGAGGGAAAAACCTGAAGAATTCCAATCTCTGAATAAGACATCCCTGCAAGCAGCCTGTTGCCTAACAGTACAACCCATTTCCAATCATGCTCCTGCCTTTCCTGAACCACACTTATCTTCTGTGTGTGTGTGTGTGTGTGTGTGTGTGCATGTGCATGAGTGCATGTGCCATATGAGTGTGGTGGATGTGTGTATGCTAGTGTGTGTGCATGTGCATGCGTGTGTGTGTATGAGTGTGCATGCATGCGTGAAGACGTATTTTTGTGTGTGGGGAGAGAAAGAGTGCATTTGCCCATGTATGAAAGGAAAAGAGGCAAGAGTATGAAAGGCTAACTGACAGGTTTTGTGTCGGAATGCAGATGCGTGAGGGGCATGAAAGCCCTATACCAATCCTCATTCTTAAATCAACAATTTAATCATCAACCCAGGTCACTGTGTAGATCTGTTCACTATGATTTCTTGGTACATCAAAAGCTTGTAACTTATGCTGACTTGTACTGGGTAGGATACATCAGTGTCTGCTCAGATCCACTGGCTTGAAATGCGTCACTTTTTGTCAGCATTTTTCGATATGCTGGGGAAAAAACTCACCACTGCAGACAGATCAGTCCTAATCAATTACAGAAATGTGTGTTTGTGTGTGTGTGTGTGTGTGTGTGTGTGTGTGTGTGTGTGTGTGTGTGTGTGTACATGTGCAGGTGAGCGAACGTGCTATTATAGGGTCCATACGATTTCCTTCAGTAATGAGCGTTATTCATCAGAAAAACAAAAACAAAAAAAAAAACCACTGAGAGAGAGAGAGAGAGAGAGAGAGAGAGAGAGAGAGAGAGAGAGAGAAGAGAGCCCAACTCATTTAAATTTTCATCACTCCATATGTTCCATGTCCATATCAGTTTATAGGACTTTCAGTTTAAACCTGAAGAAGTTTCAGATAACCTTTAAATGGTAACCCATTACTCTGTGGCTAAATTTACAGTCTAAGCTAAATAGCAACAAACAATATAACTGTAACATATGAAATAATCAGGACTATATCTGCTAATACTGTGATAAATGACACACACGAAATGATCTGACTATATCTACTAATACAATGACAAATGTAACCACCACACATGAAATGATCAGACTATATCTATTAACACAATGACAAATGTAAACCACACACACATGAAATGATCAGACTATATCTACTAACACAACAACAAATGTAACCACACACATGAAATAATCAGATATAAATTTGCTACGTTAAAATGTAACATGTACAGCCACAGATATGAAATAATCAGAATTCATATGTTAAAATTGCAGCAATGTAACCACACACATGAAAATAATCACTCTTTATCTGCTAAAATGCAGCAGACAAAGTAACCACACACATGAAAGGATAAGACGATATCTGGTAAAACTGCAACACATAATATAATGACATACATGACACTATCTGATTAATGTCTGCTCAGGTCAACTGGCTTGAAATGCGTCACAAGTTGTCAGCATTTATCGATATGTCGGGGAAAAAAACTGTCATCACTGCAGACAGATCAGTCCTAATCAATTACAGAAGTGTGTGTGTTGTGTGTGTGTGTGTGTGTGTGTGTGTGTGTGTGTGTGTGTGTGTGTGCGTGCGCACGCGCGTGTGCATGTGTGTATGCCTGTACATACGCAGGTGAGCGAACGTGCATGGTGCATGTGCTATTATAAGGTCTATATGATTTCCTTCAATAATGAGCGTTTACTCATAAGAAAAAAAAAAAAAAAGAAATTAAAGAAAAGAGAGAGAGAGAGAGAGAGAGGAGAGAGAGAGAGAGATCCCAACCCACATTTAAATTTAATCACTCCATATGCCGGATTTCCATATCTGTTTATACGACTCTACCTGAAAAATGTTCAGATAAGACTTAAACGGTAACCCATTAATTTATGGCTAATTTATATGATTCTACCCTGAAAATGTTCAGATAAGACTTAAACAGTAACCCATTAATTTATGGCTAAATTTACAGTCTGAGTTAAACAGCAAAACAACAATGTAACTGTACCAAATAATCGGACTATATCTGCTGCTAAACTGGGATAAACCAACACACGAAATGATCAGACTTTATCTAATAACACTACGACAAATGTGACCACACACATAAAATAATCAGACAAATCTGCTAAATAAAACTGTAACAAGCACAGACACAGACATGAAATAATCAGAATTTATATGCTAAATTGCAACAATGTAACCACACATGAAATAATTACACTTTAACTGCTAAAATGGCAGCAGACAAAGTAACCACACACATGAAAGGATAAGACGATATCTGGTAAAACTGCAACACGTAATATATAATGACATACATGACACTATCTGAATAATGTCTGCTCAGGTCAACTGGCTTGAAATACGTCACAAGTTGTCAGCATTTATCGATATGCCGGGGAAAAAAACTGTCATCACTGCAGACACCTCTTACCATCTTTATCATTATGCAACACCCCCCCCCCCCCCCCCCCCCCAAGCTCAGAAAAAATTGAAAGTAAAAAAGAAACATTTAAACATGGCTAAATGCTTATGCCTTATTTCTATTATCAGTAACTTGTATACAGCTAGATATCACATAACAAAGTTGTCAAAATGCATCTGCAGATGGGGTGGAAAATAATGAAAGCCCAATCATAACTTGAAATGAATTGAATGTTTTAAACCGATTAATGTTGTGAACATGTATCACTATACCTTCTTGGGGAAAGTTCTGAACCTTCACATGGAACAGTTCTTTGAAACCTTTAAAAAGCTGAATATGACTACATCCATCTGAACCTACAATTATGGTCATGTGTACTTCATCCACCTGCAACAGATGCTTAAGGTCGAGAGTTAAGCAGGCATGCCAGAGCTGTTGCCAAGCCCTCAGTCTGATCTACAGTCATTACACTACCAACAAATGTATAATCATTATACTGTAACACATTCAGAAGAACCTTGTCTGCTCAGGTCAACTGGCTTGAAACGTGTCAAGTTGTCAGCATTTATCGATATGCCGGGGAAAAAACTGTCATCACTGCAGACATATGGGATTATCCTGACCATCTCTTTCAATACCCATGCCTCTCATATTGAGAACGCATGCACTGACAACTATTGTCTAAAGTGACTCTTTTCACCCCCTTTCTTGCAACTTTTCCCCTTAACCCCCCCCCCCCCCCCCCCCCCAAAAAAAAAAAAACCAAAACAACCCCCCCCCCCTGATAATTACTTATCAAACTTGTAATTTATCAGAACCCACATCAGCAAAATAAACAGGAATCTAGTGAACCAGCATGGTTTCATTTCCTACACATAGATCATACCGATCTCGTCGTGCTGGAGAAATGCACATCATAAAGAAAGGAATGGTCTGGGAATGTAATCCAAATGAATGTCCATCATGTTCAGTCTCAAACAAACCATACTTGTTCAATAACAAAATATTTCTGCAGAGCTCTGGTGCCATTAAATAAGGCCAAGTCTTCTGAAAATGATACAGTGATCACAAAGCAGACACAGCGTGCTGCAGCGTTCCACTACACTAGGAAACTACTACACTGTACAGTAGCTATGCTGTATGCCTGTTACCAGTGATGGACTGTCAGGAGGTCTGCTCAGCTTCACTGGCTTGATCACTGTCAGTTATCAGCATTTATCGATATGTCGGGGAAAAAATGGTCATCACTGCACACCTTCCCTGACACCACAAAACAACGGGCTTTACTGAACACATCAAGGATTCCTGACCGCACTTTGCCAGGGTTCATTTCTACAGTCACATTTCACACAGACAAAGGAAAGCCAGAACAACGCTCCATGAATTATTTCAGAGACAAAGGAGAGCCATACCATAGCTCAATGAAGGACTTCAGAGACAGATGGACAAAGGAGAGCCATACCATAGCTCAATGAAGGACTTCAGAGACGGATGGACAAAGGAGAACCAGAACTACAGCTCAATGAAGGACTTCAGAGACAGATGGACAAAGGAGAACCAGAACTACAGCTCAACGAAGGATTTCAGAGACAGATGGACAAAGGAGAACCAGAACTACAGCTCAACGAAGGATTTCAGAGACAGATGGACAAAGGAGAACCAGAACTACAGCTCAATGAAGGATATCAGAGACAGATGGGACAAACAAGAGCATGAAGTACTGCTCAATGAAGGATTTGCCGAACTTGTACTCTTGATTATCCTGGGGTTGAGGGTTTGAATCTTCGCCAGACCGTTTTGATACAGGGGCATTTTTTCCTTGGACTGCTGACATTGGTTCAAAGTTCTCCATTTTCCAAAAGTCCTTCGAATGAAATTATAAACTGAGGTTCAATGTGTGAATGCAAGCATAACATCTTGCACAACCCTATCACCAACTTTCAGAACAGAAGACCAGCGTGGCCGTTGGTACGGATGACATTACACCCCTCTCTAATCTTACTCTCTCTTTTGTACAAGAGGAATAAACCAGCTGTCCATAATGCATAATTTTCCACAGGGGAAAAAACCCATTTTTATGAATAACTGCAATGCAAGGTTAAAGAGAATTTACTTTTTTTTGTGATGATAACACTAAGGTAATTTCCCAGTTGAGAGAGAGAGAGAGAGAGAGAGAGAGAGAGAGAGAGAGAGGGAGGGAGGGAGGGAAGGAGGGGGAGAGAGAGGAAGGGGAGAGAGAGAGAGAGGGGGAAGGTTGGAAGCGAGGGTTGGGCAAAGATACACAGCGTTCAGATCAGGATGTCTGCTCAGGTCAACTGGCTTGAACAATGTCAAGTTATCATCATTTATCGATATGACGGGGGAAAAAACTGTCATCACTGCAGACATCCTTACTGATGGAGGAGGCATTGAATAATCACTGTAAGATTTCCGCCACTGCCGAGCCGGAAATGATTACATTAGACACTACAGACATGGCAACATAACATGACCTTCCAGTTGGGAAATATTAACTGATGCAAGATCATTCCATTCCATTAAGAAATGTAAGAGCAATATCATATTGTTCCTAGTCCCCTCCCCCCGATATTTCACAATCCTACTATCAGGCGAACCCCGCAGGAATCTAGAGAAAGTTCAAATTTTATGACAAAAATAACGGCAAAATGGTCAATCATGTTCCTTTTTAGGGAAGGAAACACACACACACAGACCATTGTCATCTTTACCATCAACCATTTTGGATTCCAACACCCCCTGCCACCCCCTTCCCCCCAACTCCATCCTCAACCCTTTTCATTTTCTTTCTTTTTTTTTTGTGTGCGATAAATATGACTAAGACTTGCGACACTGGAACAATATATACTACTGTCATGTTTTATTCAATGCTGATGAATCCATCTGTATTCATAGGTTTCCCAAATCCAAAACAGTCATTGTTGCTGACCTTTCCTGACATCAAACCACCAGTGGCAACTGTCACATAAGTTCATGCCATGCCAGTTCCATTCTTAGACCACACCAGTTCAGCATTACACAGTCCATGTCAGCTACACTGGCGATGAGCTGAGAGATGAAATCAGACTGACCTCAGTGGATTTTCCTTAAGGCTGGAGCTGTACACAATATGGACTTCTTCCGGGACAGAAAGAAAAACAACTAAAATACAACAGGTTTCTGCTTTATCCAACTATGCCTGGATACCCACAACCTAAAACGTGACAGTTGGACTGTGATTCTGTCAATTAAAACCTACAGCACATGACAACTGATCTGGGTCAACCTCTCCCATTTTCAAAACCACAGGTAAAAGATACAACAATACAAGTTGCATTACCAATTCCAAGTCTGTCTGAAAATACCACAATATGGCTTCTTGTTTCTTTCATAAGTTACAACTTTCCTTGCAGGACAGGGTCACAAAGACTTTCATGAACATGAAGATGGGAAGTGAGGGGAAAAAGCCTGACAAACAACCAACCACTTTCATATGTGTGTGCACATGCTTAAGAGAGAGAGAGAGAGAGAGAGAGAGAGAGAGAGGAGGCATCAAGGTACAGTAAGATTAGAATGCCTGCTCAGGTCAACTGGCTTGATCGATGTCTGGTTCTCATCATTTATCGATATGACGGGGAAAAAATGGTCATCACAGCAGACAAGCTGACAGAATAGAAAAGGAATAACATCATTTCTACTGTCTAAATCAGCTGAACACATTATACTGCAGTGCCATGAGTAAGACACGGGACAATAAGTCAATTTCCGGAAATTCTCTCAAGTGTAGAAATGCTCTGCACACTTCACATTTTTTTTTTTTAATTGTTGTTCCAATATATCATGAAGATAACAGAATAACCTTATATGTTGAGTGGAAGATAACACAGAAGAATGATGTTACTAACAATTTTGTTGTATACATATGTGAGAGAAAACGGGTGAGGGGAAGGAGTGGGAAGAAGAGAGAGAGAGAGAGAGAGAGAGAGAGAGAGAGAGAGAGAGAGAGAGAGAGAGAGAATTTTAAAGTTGAGAAATAACATGGGTTATCAACACCTCAAAAGTACTCCCTGATAACCCTGGTAATAATTTATACTGATACACAATCCTAAGGAATACTCCCTGATGATCAGACTGACTATAATCACAATGTCTGCTCAGGTCAACTGGCTTGATACATGTTAAACGTTGTCAGCATTTATCGATATGCCGGGAAAAAACTGTCATCACTGCAGATATTGTGACTGATACCATTACTGCCACCACTGACATTGCTCACTAATCACTTTTCATGGAAGCCACTCAACTTTTTTTGATGCCTGGTTAAGTTCTGTGTACAGGCTGCACTTGCAATACTGAGACATGATAAACCTTCACAGATAAGATCATCAGTTGGCTAACAGTCCAAGGTTATTCACTGATTAACCAGTTTACCCCGTTATAAGCTATCTGAATCCAAGTTGTCCATAAACAACATTACCAAATTATGAAATATTGTGTACATGATCCAGAGTTCACAGCTGCCACCCTTTCTGGAGTCCAAACCAGAGCATGAACATGACGGAGGGGGCACATGGAGGGAAGAGGGGAAAGTTTTCTGGAGTCCTAACCAGAGCATGAACATGATGGAAGTTCAGCTTTTGGCTTCAAGCATTACCACCCCTGGTCCTTGTGTTTCAAATGATAAATGTAGTTTAAAAAAAAAAAAAAAAAAAGCAAGCAAATTCTGCATAAAAAATTGTCCACTCCCACATATTTCAGCTTCATTCTGCAGCACTTTGTCAACCCTACATAAAAATGGCCCTCAAGTCACACACAAAAAGAAATTTTGAAATTCTGGATTTTTTCTCCCAGTAAATTTGGGATTTGGGAAATTGTTTCTAAAATTTGTGAAGCGCCACAAAAGTTCTGAGTGTTCGCAGCTCTGTAGAATTATTTTCAGTGTCTATCTACAAGTTCTGAAACACCACATTCTATCAATATTTATCAATACACTGGTAAAAATGCCCATCACTGCTGACAACTTTGACACCGACCACAACTAATCTTATAGAAATGGGGGAAGAATACCACTCTTTATACAGAACTCTCCAACACTTGTGGCCAATGGTAACAAAATACAGTCGGGGGAGTGGGTTTGAGGGCATGTGTGTGTGTGTGTGTGTGTGTGTATGTGTGTGTGTGTGTGTGTGTGTGTCCTCCTGTTATATTTCTGCCAGTATGTGCAGCACTCAGCACTGTATCAAAGGGCAACGGCCCATACAAAAATATTGTACTGAAATTACAAAACATACCTGCTTTTGTTGTCTTTCCTTTTTTTTGTTATCTCTCCCCCCCCCCCCTTTTTTTTTCCCCCCCTTAGCAATTGGTAAAACATTGCAGAAAATGTGTATCCCATTGAATCTTGGAAGAGTAAAGATGACTAAAAAGGTGTTGGCTGGTAGAGATGCCGATGTAGTTAAGACACTGTACTGTCCACAGTTTTTTTTTTGTCTAAAAAAACTGAACAGTTCCCATCACAAAACATGCCTTCATCCATGATCTAAACTGTCAGCAACTGGCTGTGCTGAACCCGTTTCAGCTGATGCACTTCATTCACTCTATGGGAGGGAGGGAGGGTGGGGAGAGAAGGGGAATGGCTTCGACATGGACTGTGAATAAACTGAATGCAAAGTTGTCAGACCTACTCTCCATTTCAGAAATGAAGATGTCGTTCACATCTGATCAGAAGCAGAACTGGATATGGTGATCATCATCAATGGAGAGTACCTCAGGAATTTACACTGTGCACTATGTGTAAGACATTAACAATGGTCTACAGAATTAAAGATGATTTTCACCCACATGAACATGCTGTGACAGCCACCTTGCAGGCACCAGCAAGTTCTGGACCGACAGTAACTGAAGAACTCAGAGAGAGAGAGAGAGAGAGAGAGAGAGAGAGAGAGAGAGAGAGAGAGAGAGGGGAGAGAGAGAGAGAGAGAGAGAGAAAATGAACGTATCTTTTTTAATGAGGGATAAAGAATAAGAGAGAGAGAGAGAGAGAGAGAGAGAGAGAGAGAGAGAGAGAGAGAGAGAGAGAGAGAGAGAGAGAGAGACAGACAGGGAGCAAGCAAAGTACTTTTATAAAGAAAAAACAATGTCTGCTCATGCCATGCTGACAGCCTTGAGCAATGTAAGATTAATATCATCATCTTATATTGACATATTGGAGTAAAAAAAAAAAAAAAACAAAACAAAACAAAAAAAGTCATGACTGCAAATGTTTTGATTGAATAGCATTGTCTGTATTGTTTAATTTCGCAAAAGCACTATCCTGAAGCACTATGACACTGGACAATCTGAGTTAAATTCAGGCCATTTTTATGTACCTTCAATGTATATATTTTGGACTTTTTGTTGTGTTCTGTTTTACTATATCACTATGTAACTTCGTATGTCACATGGCAGACAACATTGAAAGAAAGAGAGAGAGAGAGAGAGAGAGAGAGAGAGAGAGAGAGAGAGAGAGAGAAAGAGAGACATTGAAAAATAACCTGGGTGATAAAAGCCTAAATACTACTCCCTGATGATCATATCGATACATAATTACAATGTCTGCTCAGGTCAACTGGCTTGATACATGTTGAAAGTTGTCAGCATTTATCGATATGCCGGGGAAAAAAACTGTCATCACTGCAGACATTGTGACTGGTGTCATTACTGCTATCACATATTGCTGGTGGTCAAAGGCAGCCATGGTTTCTTTTCATGCCCACTTTAGTGTTCTGTACAAACTGCACTTGCAATACTGATGCACATGATCAACTTTTGGCAGATAATGCCTCTAGTCTAATTTAGCAATAAGTATATTCACTGAAAATGGTTTGTTCCATTAATATTGCTCACTTTTGAAAGAAAGAATGCTTGTGAACATCCAGATCACCAATCATTACATATAAGCTATTTCAACCACATGATCTAAGCAGTCAACCAACATAAAATCAATACATTTAATAGACTGAATGCATGATCTACTAGATTTAATTACACATGGGTATCTGCCCAAATCAACTGGCTTGAAGTGTCACATTTTCTCAGCTCTTGTTTGTATGTTTGTGAAAAAAAAGGTCATCACTTCTGACAAATCACCACTTAAGAGATGCTGGAAGCCAATCATACCTCATAAATTCTCCATCAAAATTTGCCGTTTGAGTGAGGATTAAAGGGGAGTGTGCTTCCTCCTGAAATACCGCTCTCAGTATGTGCAACACCCTCCACTCCATCAAAGGGAAACACCCCAGAGCCCCTACAGAAAATCCTCTTTTGAAATCACATTACGCAGTTCAACACCAAATATTATTTTCCTTCTTTTTGTTTTCTTTCTAAATTTCCCCTTTTTCTTTGTGTTGAGAATCAGTTAAATCTGCAGAAAATGTCTCCAGTCGATACCAACAGAGAGTACTGATGACTAAAAAGTGTATGTTGGCAATGTGTGCTGTTGCAGTTTAGGAACTGCTCTGCTCAGTTTCTTCCCAAAAAATCCATTGACTTCCCATCACAACATGTGATTTCATCACCATTTACAACTACCAGAATCTGCTTGTTATAAAACAGTTCATGTAAAATCACACAGCCTGCTTTAGCTGATGAAGCAAGAGTACAGGTCAGCACATGAGGCAGAGGGAGTGTGGAGAAGAAGGGCATGGCTTCGACATCAACTGTGAATTAAACCTGAATACAAAGTTGTTAAGCCCTATTCTCCATTTCAGAAATGAAGATGTCATTCACATCTAATCAGAAGCAGAACTGGATATGGTGATCATCATCAATGGAGAATACCTCAGGTACACGCAGATAAAAAAACACACCATGTCATGTGTTCAGATACAGATTATGGTTCAGATTTAAAGATGATCACCTCTGCATGAATCAACCATGGCAGCAATTTGGGAAGAGACACCATAGGCTCAGAGAGAGAGAGAGAGAGAGAGGCACCAAAGCAGTCATAAGGATTTAAGGTCTTCAAGCTGGACTGGCTTGAATGATGTCACTGACAGTCAGGTTTAACTTAGCATCATTCACCAATATGACTGGAGGATGGCAGGGGAGGGGGTGGGGGTGGGGGTGGGGGGTGCAAAACACTGTCATAACTACAGACCTGACTGATAGACAGCCTGAGAGAGAGAGAGAGAGGGAGAGGGAGAGAGAGATCCTCTACCTTTTTTTTCTTTTTGAGAAATAGATCCCCTACCTTTGTTTTTTTCTTTTTAATTGAGAAATAATCTGGATCATGAAAGCCTTGTAAATACTTCTAAATACTTCTAGGCGAGTATACTAATCCATAACCTTAAGTCTAGAAATCCTGAAAAACACTCCCTGGTGATTATACAGATGATATTCACAATGTCTGCTCAGGTCAACTGGCTTGATACATATTGAAAGTTGTCAGCATTTATCGATATGCCGGGGAAAAAACTGTCATCACTGCAGACATTGTGACTGGCGTCATTACTGCTATCACATATTGCTGGTGGTCAAAGGCAGCCATGGTTTCTTTTCATGCCCACTTTAGTGTTCTGTACAAATTGCACTTGCAATACTGATGCACATGATCAACTTTTGGCAGATAATGCCTCTAGTCTAATTTAGCAATAAGTATATTCACTGAAAATGGTTTGTTCCATTAATATTGCTCACTTTTGAAAGAAAGAATGCTTGTGAACATCCAGATCACCAATCATTACATATAAGCTATTTCAACCACATGATCTAAGCAGTCAACCAACATAAAATCAATACATTTAATAGACTGAATGCATGATCTAGATTTAATTACAATGGGTATCTGCCCAAATCAACTGGCTTGAAGTGTCACATTTTCTCAGCTCTTGTTTGTATGTTTGTGAAAAAAAGGTCATCACTTCTGACAAATCACCACTTAAGAGATGCTGGAAGCCAATCATACCTCATAAATTCTCCATCAAAATTTGCCGTTTGAGTGAGGATTAAAGGGGAGTGTGCTTCCTCCTGAAATACAGCTCTCAGTATGTGCAACACTCTCCACTCCATCAAAGGGAAACAACCCAGAGCCCCTACAGAAAATCCTCTTTTGAAATCACATTACGCAGTTCAACACCAAATATTATTTTCCTTCTTTTTGTTTTCTTTCTAAATTTTTCCCCTTTTTTTCTTTGTGTTGAGAATCAGTTAAATCTGCAGAAAAATGTCTCCAGTCGATACCAACAGAGAGTACTGATGACTAAAAAGTGTATGTTGGCAATGTTGCTGTTGCAGTTTAGGAACTGCTCTGCTCAGTTTCTTCCCAAAAAATCCATCGACTTCCCATCACAACATGTGATTTCATCACCATTTACAACTACCAGAATCTGCTTGTTATAAAACAGTTCATGTAAAATCACACAGCCTGCTTTAGCTGATGAAGCAAAAGTACAGGTCAGCACATGGGGCAGAGGGAGTGTGGAGAAGAAGGGCATGGCTTCGACATCAACTGTGAATTAAACCTGAATACAAAGTTGTTAAGCCCTATTCTCCATTTCAGAAATGAAGATGTCATTCACATCTAATCAGAAGCAGAACTGGATATGGTGATCATCATCAATGGAGAATACCTCAGGTACACGCAGATAAAACACACCATGTGTCATGTGTTCAGATACAGATTATGGTTCAGATTTAAAGATGATCACCTCTGCATGAATCAACTATGGCAGCAATTTGGGAAGACACC
Source organism: Conus betulinus (assembly GCA_016801955.1). Taxonomy (NCBI): domain Eukaryota; kingdom Metazoa; phylum Mollusca; class Gastropoda; order Neogastropoda; family Conidae; genus Conus; species Conus betulinus. The sequence continues at coordinate 20,761 of JADBJO010018551.1, read as the reverse complement.
ATAGGTTCTCAGAGAGAGAGAGAGAGAGAGAGAGAGAGAGAGAGAGAGAGAGAGAGAGAGAGAGAGAGAGAGAGCACCAAAGCAGTCATAAGGATTAAGGTCTTCAAGCTGGACTGGCTTGAATGATGTCACTGACAGTCAGATTTAACTTAGCATCATTCACCAATATGACTGGAGGATGGCAGGGGAGAGGGTGGGGGTGGGGGTGGGGGTGCAAAACACTGTCATAACTACTGACTGATAGACAGCCTGAGAGAGAGAGAGAGAGAGAGAGAGAGAGAGAGAGAGAGAGAGGGAGGTCCTCTACCTTTATTTTTCTTTTTGAGAGAAATAGATCCCCTACCTTTGTTTTTCTTTTTAATTGAGAAATAATCTGGATCATGAAAGCCTTGTAAATACTTCTAGGCGAGTATACTAATCCATAACCTTAAGTCTAGAAATCCTGAAAAACACTCCCTGGTGATTATACAGATGATATTCACAATGTCTGCTCAGGTCAACTGGCTTGATACATGTTGAAAGTTGTCAGCATTTATCGATATGCCGGGGGATGCCGGGGAAAAAACTGTCATCATTGCAGACATTGTGACTGGTGTCATTACTGCTATCACATATTGCTGGTGGTCAAAGGCAGCCATGGTTTCTTTTCATGCCCACTTTAGTGTTCTGTACAAATGCACTTGCAATACTGATGCACATGATCAACTTTTGGCAGATAATGCCTCTAGTCTAATTTAGCAATAAGTATATTCACTGAAAATGGTTTGTTCCATTAATATTGCTCACTTTTGAAAGAAAGAATGCTTGTGAACATCCAGATCACCAATCATTACATATAAGCTATTTCAACCGCATGATCTAAGCAGTCAACCAACATAAAATCAATACATTTAATAGACTGAATGCATGATCTAGATTTAATTACAATAGGTATCTGCCCAAATCAACTGGCTTGAAGTGTCACATTTTCTCAGCTCTTGTTTGTATGTTTGTGAAAAAAAAGGTCATCACTTCTGACAAATCACCACTTAACGAGATGCTGGAAGCCAATCATACCTCATAAATTCTCCATCAAAATTTGCCGTTTGAGTGAGGATTAAAGGGGGGTGTGCTTCCTCCTGAAATACAGCTCTCAGTATGTGCAACACCCTCCACTCCATCAAAGGGAAACAACCCAGAGCCCCTACAGAAAATCCTCTTTTGAAATCACATTACGCAGTTCAACACCAAATATATTATTTTCCTTCTTTTTGTTTTCTTTCTAAATTTCCCCTTTTTCTTTGTGTTGAGAATCGGTTAAATCTGCAGAAAATGTCTCCAGTCGATACCAACAGAGAGTACTGATGACTAAAAAGTGTATGTTGGCAATGTTGCTGTTGCAGTTTAGGAACTGCTCTGCTCAGTTTCTTCCCAAAAAAAATCATTGACTTCCCATCACAACATGTGATTTCATCACCATTTACAACTACCCAGAATCTGCTTGTTATAAAACAGTTCATGTAAAATCACACAGCCTGCTTTAGCTGATGAAGCAAGAGTACAGGTCAGCACATGAGGCAGAGGGAGTGTGGAGAAGAAGGGCATGGCTTCGACATCAACTGTGAATTAAACCTGAATACAAAGTTGTTAAGCCCTATTCTCCATTTCAGAAATGAAGATGTCATTCACATCTAATCAGAAGCAGAACTGGATATGGTGATCATCATCAATGGAGAATACCTCAGGTACACGCAGATAAAACACACCATGTCATGTGTTCAGATACAGATTATGGTTCAGATTTAAAGATGATCACCTCTGCATGAATCAACCATGGCAGCAATTTGGGGAAGACACCATAGGCTCAGAGAGAGAGAGAGAGAGAGAGGCACCAAAGCAGTCATAAGGATTAAGGTCTTCAAGCTGGACTGGCTTGAATGATGTCACTGACAGTCAGGTTTAACTTAGCATCATTCACCAATATGACTGGAGGATGGCAGGGGAGGGGGGGGGGGGTGGGGGTGGGGGTGCAAACACTGTCATAACTACAGACCTGACTGATAGACAGCCTGAGAGAGAGAGAGAGAGAGAGAGGGAGAGGGAGAGAGAGATCCTCTACCTTTTTTTTTCTTTTTGAGAAATAGATCCCCTACCTTTGTTTTTCTTTTTAATTGAGAAATAATCTGGATCATGAAAGCCTTGTAAATACTTCTAGGCGAGTATACTAATCCATAACCTTAAGTCTAGAAATCCTGAAAAACACTCCCTGGTGATTATACAGATGATATTCACAATGTCTGCTCAGGTCAACTGGCTTGATACATATTGAAAGTTGTCAGCATTTATCGATATGCCGGGGAAAAAAAACTGTCATCACTGCAGACATTGTGACTGGCGTCATTACTGCTATCACATATTGCTGGTGGTCAAAGGGCAGCCATGGTTTCTTTTCATGCCCACTTTAGTGTTCTGTACAGATTGCACTTGCAATACTGATGCACATGATCAACTTTTTGGCAGATAATGCAACTAGTCTAATTTAGCAGTAAGTATATTCACTGAAAAAAGGTTTGTTCCATTAATATTGCTCACTTTTGAAAGAAAGAATGCTTGTGAACATCCAGATCACCAATCATTACATATAAGCTATTTCAACCACATGATCTAAGTAGTCCAATATAAAATCAATACATTTAATAGACTGAATGCATGATCTAGATTTAATTACAATGGTTATCAGCCCAAATCAACTAGCTTTATGTTTCACATTTTTTTCAGCTCTTATTTGTATGTTTGTGAAAAAAAGGTCATCACTTCTGACAAATCACCACTTAAAAGATACTGGAAGCCAATCATACCTCATAAATTCTCCATCAAAATTGCCGTTTGAGTGAGGATTAAAGGGGAGTGTGCTTCCTCCTGAAATACAGCTCTCAGTATGTGCAACACCCTCCACTCCATTAAAGGGAAAACAACCCAGAGCCCATACAGAAAATCCTCTTTTGAAATCACATTACACCGTTCAACACCAAACATTATTTTCCTTCTCTTTGTTTTCTCTTTCTAACTAAATTTCCCCTTTTTTCCTTATGTTGAGAATCAGTTAAATCTGCAGAAAATGTCTCCAGCTGATACTAACAGAGAGTACTGATGACTAAAAAGTGGACATTTGCAATGCTGTTCTTGTTGTAGTTTAGAAACTGCTCCGCCCACTTTCTTCCCTAAAAATCCATTAACTTTCCATCACAACATGTGATTTCACCACCATTTACAACTACCAGAATCTGGTTGTTATGAAACTGTTCATGTAAAATCACACAACATGCTTGAGCTGATGAAGCAAAAGTACAGGTCAGCACATGGGGCAGAGGGAGTGTGGAGAAGAAGGGCATGGCTTCGACATCAACTGTGAATTAAAACTGAATACAAAGTCGTTAAGACCTATTCTCCATTTCAGAAATGAAGATGTCATTCACATCTAATCAGAAGCAGAACTGGATATGGTGATCATCATCAATGGAGAATACCTCAGGTACACGCATCAGATAAAACACACCATGTCATGTGTTCAGATGCAGACTACGGTTCACAGATTTAAAGATGATCATCTCTGCATGAATCAAATACGACAGCAATTTTGGAACACACAACAGGTTTTCAATAGAGAGCTGCCAAAGAACTGAGGGAGGGAGGGAGGGATTGGAGGGGGAGAGAGTGCGAGCGAGAGAGAGAGAGAGAGGGGAGAGAGAGAGGCACTAAATCAGTCACAAGGATCAAGGTCTTCAAGCTGAACTGGCTTGAATGATGTCACCGACACTGTCAGATTAAACTTAGCATCGTTTACTGATATGACGGGGGGCAAAACACTGTCATAACTACAGATATTTGACTGATAGAGAGAGAGAGAGATTAGAGAGAGAGAGAGAGAGAGAGAGAGAGAGAGAGAGAGAGAGAGAGAGAGAGAGAGAGGTCCCCCCCCTATTTTTTTTTTTTCATAACCTGGATCATATGAAAACCTTGTAAATACTTCTTGGTGACTATACTAATCCTATTTAAGTCTTGAAATCCTGAAAAACACTCCCTGGTGATTATACATATGATATTTACAATGTCTGCTCAGGTCAACTGGCTTGAAATGCATTGAAAGTTGTCAGCATTTATCGATATGCCGGGGAAAAAAATTGTCATCACTGCAGACATTCTGATACCATCACTACATTCATGAACTTAGATGAAGGGTCCATCAATTCATTTTTTTAAAGCATACTTAAGTCTTGTGCATGGACTGTACACAAAACACTGACAAACATGATCTACCCTAGTACCCATTGCAAACAGATTTAAAGCCTAAGTCTGATCATTTCATAAAATGTCTGTTTAATTATTTCTGATTTTAGGATGAAAGAATGCTTGTGAACATCCAGATCACCACTCACTCTACCTAAGTTATTTGAATGGCATGTTGTGAGTTGTCCAGGGATGAAATAAATAATAAAATGCTGATGACAGGATTAATCACGAGGGGCACAGAGACCAAAGAAGTGCATGACGACCCTTACCTTGGCCTCACCGAACACGATGTAGGTGTCAGAGGCAGGACTCTTGAACACATCTGGTCTGTTGATGACAAACAGAATGTTTTTGGATTTTCTGATGGTCACACGCGTCACACCCTCCAACAGCCTTCAGGCCTGCAACAGAGATAGGGTGATTTACCCATACAACACACCCATTCCACAGGAAAATCATTAAGCACATTGAGAATACTGTCACATTATAGGCCAGCTTTAACCCCCCCCCCCCCCCCCCCCCCCTCATACAGGATGGCAGGCACCACAACGCTACAGGACACTGAGCAAGGGCCAAGTTCTCGACGAAAAGCCAAAGGGATAACATGCCCCATGCTTGTTAGTGAGATGTGTGAGAGTGTACCTACCCAGTTTGGACATGGCCTTTCTGGCTTTCTTTTCACTGCGGCTCTGTTTGGCCTTGGACACCAGCTCTTCATTCAGTCCAGCGGCGGCAGCCACCTGTCAACCACAGACATGACAGCACCATGTGACCAAAGATCATCAACCACTGGTGAACCAGTCTCCACCCATCACTTGGTCCTGAAGAAAGCCAAGGAGTGAAGCATTAAGTTCCGCTGTCCCTCCTCCACTACAACTGTTAAATAACCAGTGACCTATTGCCTAGTACTGTAAGTCCCCTAATGAACCCATTTAATTGCACTACTGTATGAAATAAATAATTCAAATGTAACCTGACCATCTACCTGGAACCTGACCTACCTGGCTCTGTTGTTGCATGGAAGCAGCATCCTGCTCTTCCAGCTCTGGTGGAGAGTCATCGTCATCAGAATCTGATGTTGCTGACTCGTCTGGCTTGGTCTCTTCCAGAGGCTTCTCTACTGCTTCGATAGGCATGCTGCAAAATAAGAGAGAAGACCAACAATATCTTACCAGGGTAGGCAGTAAAGTTAGAAAGTGCGACATAAGATCAAACACCTTGTTAAAGCAATATAGAGCAGTGAACATACATCTTTGAAGGCATTGACAAGGGAACGAAATAAATTGACCAGATATCGCTCCCATGCTACTTTTCTGACATCTTGGCAGATGTTAATCACAGAAGAAAAATCGATGATTCATAATCTTCTGTATGATCTACAACAAAACACTAACTACGAAGAATTTGAAGCCATTTTACAAAGCCACAAAGCTGAGTGCAAGCTTCCTCGTGCAGTCCGCAAGAGAAAAAAGAAAAAGCTGCAAGTTCTTTTAAAAGAAGCTGGCAAAACCAACGCTCAGCAAAGGAGTACCCCATCTAAACGCAGAACACGTCGCTTCAGGCGTCGGAACAGAACTCGGAATGAAACTATTCCATCTGGTGAAGACAGCAATGAAGACTGTACCGAAAGCGTCATTAATCTTTCAAATAGCTCTTTATCTCAAGCACAATTGAAAGTTTTGTCTCTAGGACCTAAATTCTGCCCTACTCCTCGCTCACTGGACAAACAACAACTGGACTTGGATGTTGAAGAGGGATGCAGACGAGTACGACTACAAGAATACTTTTACGATGATGAATCAGACGCTGAGGACTCTGAAGCCCCTAAATTCTACAAACCAACAGGATGGTGCCCACCCTCAGGACGTGATCGCTGTCTAGACAGCTTCTGCCAGATACTGCAGAGTCGTGCTCACTTGTTCACAAGCTCAAGGGCTCCAAGAGATAACCTGAAACAGGAAGAAAGACAAGCCCTTAAAGAGCTCAAAGAAATGGTGCACAGCCGGAAAATACGTATCACGGAGGCAGATAAGGGAGGCAAAGTAGTCGTACAAAAAATGTACAGGATTATGGATGAGGCACACAGGCAACTGAGCAATCAAAATCACTACAAAAAGTTGTCTAAAGATCCAACTTGCGAAATCGCCAAAAAATCCAACCAAATTTTGAAAGATATATATATAACAAAGGATACATTAGTAAAACCACGTTAAATGGGCAGAGACAGAGCCTTCTCAGGTTACATGTCACAGATTCTATACCCTGCCTAAGATACACAAGCATCCATTTAAACCTCCAGGAAGACCGATCGTCTCAGGAATAAACGGACCAACGGAAAAAAAAAATCCAAACTGGTAGACAGCTGGCTACAACCTTTTGTCACCAACCTTCCAACCTATATTCAGGATTCCACACACATGCTCCGCATTATACAACAGTGGAATCTAGCATATGGGCCTTTCCATCAGGACACGAGGTTGGTGACAATCGATGTTGTTGGCCTGTACACCAACATTCCTCATGACGATCTCAAAACAGCATTACACCACTTCCTGGACAACCACTGCAATACCGATACCGATATCCCACCAGCACTGAAGTTGTCCGAATGGCAGACCATGTGCTAAAAAATAATGTATTTCGCTTTGATGAAAACGTATATCACCAAATCTTTGGCACAGCGATGGGCACCCCACTTGCCCCTGCAGTTGCGAATCTGTTCATGGCGTGGCTGGAACAGCAGTTACTAGCCTCCAGTCCTGTTTCTATCCCTGATCATTTATGGAAACGTTTCATAGATGACATTTTTGTCTTGTGGGTGAAATCAGAAGATGAATTGGAACAGTTTATGGATCACATAAACTCGTTCCATGAAACCATCAAGTTCACCTTCAATACATCGCCATGCAGTATCCCGTTCCTGATATAGCCATTTCCTTAAAAGATGGATTCCTTCAAACAGATCTTTATAAAAAGCCTCTGATGCACATTCTTATCTGAGTCCCCAGTCATGTCATCCTGGACATGTACACAGGAGCATTCCATTCAGCCAGTTCCTGAGGCTTAAGAGACTGTGCTCAGACAATGCTGTGTTTGAAGAAAGGGTCCGGGAAATGTCCAAACGCTTCCAGGCACGTGGCTACAAGCAAAACGTTGTCCAAACGGCAGCAGAAAAAGTCCGACGCATTCCCCGACAAGAGGCGCTCCAGTACAAATCAAAACAAGTATCAGAACCTCGCCCACCTCTGATCGTGACACACAACCCTGCCAACCCACCATTGAGATCCTGGACACGAGAGCTACATCAGAGCCTCATCACCAACAGCGAGAGGATGAAAAAAAAAAGCAGTCCCTCAACCTCCTTAGTGGCAGAAAGGAACTGCCACTCCTTGAGGACTATGCTCATGCCCTCTTGCCTACCAGCTCTTGTTGACGACTGTCCTGGATCCTACAAATGTGAGAAGGAGAAGTGTGTGTTGTGTCAGGTCCACCTTGTGGAATCCAATCGTTCAAATCGTCGAGAACGGGAGAGTTGTTCAGGCTCCGCAACAGAATGACATGCGAAACAAGCAATGTCATCTACCTGCTGTTCTGTGACATGTGCACTGACGCACAATATGTTGAGAGACAAAGAACACAGTCTCAAAACAAGGTTTACCAACACAGATCAAACGTAAATAACAACACGGGCACACACATCACATCACACTTCAACAGGCCACAACACTCACTCTCCAACATAAAATGTCTACCAATAGAGAAAGTGCACTCTGAAACAAAACAAAAACGACTGCAGCGGGAGGCATTCTGGATAAGTAAATTGCAGACACTACATCCACTGGGTTTGAACAGTCTACAGTAACACGTCGCCAGCAACCATTTTTTTATGGAGCCAGAGTACCTTGAAGATCCTGACTATTTCTCCTGTACCAACATGTTTTTACCATCGATTTGTTGCGGAGCCTGAATACGTGTTTGCAAAAACAGGTTTTCACCATTATTTGTTACGGAACCTCATGTAACAACATGTTTTCGCCATCATTTGTTCTGGAGCCCGAATATTTCTCCTGTAACAACGTATTGTCGCCAACAGTTCTTGTAGAGCCTGAATACTTCTCCTGTAACTACATATTCTCACCATCATTGTAGTGGAGCCCGAATAATTTCTTCCATAACAATATGTTTTCGCCCATCGTTTTGTTGTGGAGCCAAATACTTCTCTGTAACAGTATGTTTCACCAACATTTTGTTGTGGAGCCCAAATACTTCTCCTGTAACAAAATGTCGTCGCCATCATTTTGTTGTGGAGCCAAAAATACTTCTCATGTAACAAAATGTCGTCGCCATCATTTTGTCGTGGAACCTGAATATAATTTTCCTTTAACAACATGTCTTCACCATCATGTTGTTGTGAAACCCGGATACTACTGTAGCAACATGTTTTTGCCATCATTTGCTGTGGATTCTGAACACTCCTCCTGTAACAACATTTTTCCTCCATCATTTGTGGTGGAGCCTGGATACTTCTCATGTAAGAACACGTTTTCGCCATCATTTGTTGTGGATCGTGGATACTTCTCCTGTAACAACATGTTTTCTCCGTCATTTTGCAGCAGAGTCTGAATACTTCTCTGAAACAAAATGTTTTCACCGTCATTTTGTTGTGGAGGCCGAATACTTCTGTAACATTATTTGGCCATCATTTTGTCTCGAAGCCCTGATTACTTCTCCTGTAACAATATGCTTCACCATCATTTTGTAGCGGAGCCTGATTGCTTCTCCGTCCTGGATGACCTGAACGACGTATTTATAAACCCCCCCCCCCCCCCCCCCCCCCCTTTTTTTTTTTTTTTTTTTTTTTTTTTGTGTAGGGAGTGTGGTATTGTGGGTGTGTGGGGGGGGGGGGGGGGGGGGGGGGGGGGGGGGGGAGGCTATCCTGAAAACTGACACATATTATAAAGTTGAGGATGATTTTTACAAAACAATCTCACTGTCTCTCTGTCTCTCTCTCTCTCTCTCTCTCTCTCTCTCACACGCACACGCGCACACACACACACACACACACACACACACACACACACACACACGCACGCACACACGCACACGCACACACACACACACACACACACACACACACACACACACACACACACATGTACCAAGGTCAATAACCTCTTTGATCCACAGACTTAAACTTAATGGTTTTAAAACAAAATTACAAATGACATAAAATAAAGCTGTGGCGAAAAGATATCAAATATGCAGAAAGTACTAAGATGTGAACCGGTTTTTTTTTTTTTTTTTTTTTTTTTTTTTTTTTTTTTTTTTTTTTAAGACTTTACTTGCTTTAGCTGAATCTTCCCTGGATGAAATTTTAAGTAAGTCCTCAATAATATGTGACAATGGCATTGACTCGGGGTCCGATTTTTACATACCTGTAAAGAGACCCAGATGCTGTATCTTTATTGGATGCTACTTGGTATATTTTTTCAAGTGCTGCTGCGTTCTTCTATTTTGTGTGTCTAGACCACATAACGTGAATAGACATTAAATTGAAGACTACACACACACACACACACACACACACACACACACACACGCACACACACGCATACACACGCGCGCGCGCACGTCACACGCACGCACACACACACACACACACACACACACATACACACGCGCGCGCGCGCGCGCGCACGCACACACACACACACACACACACACACACACACACACACACACACACACACAGCTTTCATTCATCAGATTACTACCTGTGACACGTCTGTCTGTCGTTACGTATCATTCTAGTACGTAATTTGTTTTATATACGTCATATTGAAATATTTACGTCTCTTCCCTCACTACCTTACCTGCTGGCACTCAGGGAGGATGTCATGACAGAACCATTCGTATTGTCTGCTCTGAGGCCTTTCTTCCGATACATAATGAATTAATGAAAAAAAAAAATGCATGTATACATGCACACATACACATACACGCGCGCGCGTGTGTGTGTGTGTGTGTGTGTGTGTGACCTCTCCCCTTCTCCCCCCCTCCTTCCCCCAAGTCATTACAGTTTGAAAGCAGGCAGGAGGAGTGGCACGAGACACAGAGGGGCAGTGCACTCTGTGGGAGAACTAACCCACACAAGTCTCAGCTGGAATGACTGGTGGCACATGATGTAATGGTATGCCGCACACTCAATAAGGCAAAGGCGGTGCTTGGTTCCAAAGATATGGACTTTATTTGCTAGGTACACGTGCATACAGAGGCTGCCGCCGCCATCATGCAGAGCCGAAGCTGGTATACCGTTCCGGTACGGTCCATGCTTAAAACAGTATACACTACATCTCCCCCCTTTTTTTTTTAAAAAGGCGGAAATTATCTTTTTTTTCCGTTAAAGGTTCCTTGTCTGACAAAAAAATCTTAAATGTTTCTTTTCATTATCAAATCCGTTTCAGTCTTCCAGTCATAGTAAGCTGTTCTTAGTTACGAAATTGTGTGATGCAAGATTAATGTAATCTTTGTAAACTTTAATTTATATCATGACTAGAACCGGTAAGAGTGTCTGACTAGATGTAAATCACTGCACCGGGTCTTTCACCAGCGTCTATTTGTTTTTGCCTTTGTGGCACCGGGTCTTTCACCAGCGTCTTTTTTTTGTTTGTTTGTTTTCACAACTGTTCGATGAGGCGCTGTGGCTTCTTGTGGGCCCGTGCAGATCTTCTGGGTAAGGGTTGAAGTCCTTCTGGGGATGTAGGTGTTCCTCTGGCACCCGTCTGGTGTTGGAATAAGGGGCCATGACCAGGGAATGACTCTCCGGATGTGGTCCCATCTTCTGGGAGTTGGCTAGGAGGCACCTCTCTTTCAGGATGTGGGTTGACCTGTAGAGGAGGTACGTTTGCTGGGCTAGACTGGTCTGCTGGCTGGTGGGGCTTCCTGGTCATCTGACGGTTTTCTGCGTAGGAGGCTACCGTCAGATGTTTCGATAACCACGAATCTTGGAGCCTCATGGTGTTGGATGACTGTGCCTTCTTTCTTCAGATCGGGAATCCAGACTGCATCACCAGGTGACAGGTTTTCTGGGGTGACGACTCTGTGTCTTCTGTCGTAGTCGGTTGTCATCTTCTCTCACGGTACTCCTTCTCCCTCTTCTTCACCATCAGGAAATCGGGGGTCTGGGGCAAGAGGAGGTTGAAATGGCATGGGACTCTGGTTTTGAGTCTGCGTCCCATGCTTAACTGGGCAGGGGAAAAACCATTGGGTAATGGGGTATTCCTATACATCAGAGGCCAAGGTACTCATCATTGGTTTTTTTGATGAGACCTTTGATGGTTTGAACGGCACGTTCAACCTCTCCATTGGACTGGGGATAGTGGGGTGATGATGTGACGTGGTCGAATCCCCAGGACTGTGCAAAGGACTTGAAGTCTTCTGCAGTGAACTGCGGCCCGTTGTCTGTCACGACAATGTCTGGGATGCCGTGGCGACTGAAGATCTTTTTTCATTCTTGCTATTGTTTTCTGCTGTTGTGACTCTACTGGAAATCAGGGTCATTTCGATGTCTCTGGAGTAGTAGTCAATGGCAAGCAGGAAAAGCTTGCCGTTGTACTGGAAAAAAATCTGCAGCAATCCTGGACCAAGGTCTCTCCGGAAATGGAGTCCCCTTCATAGGTTCCACCCTAGCCTTTCGATGCTTGGTGCACTCCGGGCAGGTCTTCACCATCTGGTCACGTCTTGGAGAGGCCAGGCCACCAAACTGAGTTGGCAGCATTTCCCTTGTTTTTGTTGACTCCTTGATGCCCGTCATGGAGGTGTCGAAGGACATCTTGCTGCACTGATGATGGGATGACGAGCCTCTTCCCTCGAGTAGGAGACCATCATGTACAGACATGCTGCCTCTCTCATTGAAGTAGGTCTTGAGAGGACGATTTAGGGTAGTCTTATCTGGCCAGCCAGTCTGAACATGGTGCATGACCACACGCAGGGTATCGTCCTTCTGTAGCTCTGCCCTGATTTCCTCCAGTCTTCTGTCGCTGACTGGCATGGTCACAAGCACAGAGTTGACGTATGCCTCTACATGGCCTGTCAGGTTGTTGTCCTTAGTGTCTGTCGTTGGCAAAGGAGCTCTTGACAAGGCATCTGCAGTATAAAGCTCCTTGCCCGGGACGTGGACGATCTCGAAGGAAAACCGCATCAGTCTCATTCTGAAACGCTGAATGCGAATGGGCAGTTCGTCAATCAGCTTGGAAGAGAACAGAGGTACCAAGGGCTTGTGGTCCGTCTGTACTCGGAAGAACATGCCAATGAGCAGGTCAGACCAGTGTTCAAGACTCCAGGTAATCGCCAATGCCTCCTTCTCGATCTGGGCATACCGCTGCTCTGTGGCTGTTAACGAGCGACTCGCATAGGCGACTGGATGAAGCATGCCATTGTCCTGGCACTGGAGAAGGACAGCCCCCAGTCCATAGCTGCTTGAGTCAGCTGAAACTACGGTCTCACGTTCTGGGCTGTATAGAGCAAGAGTCACTGGTGACGCAAGATCTTGCTTCAGGGTTTTGAAGGCTTTTTGCTGATCTGGTCCCCAGGTCCATGCTGCATCTGTTCGGAGTAAGTCTCTCAGGGGCTTGGTTTTCTCAGCCAGGTTGGATACAAACTTCATGAGTTGGTTGACCATCCCCAGGAATCTTCGGATTTCTGCTACATTCTCTGGTTCCTTCATATCAGCGATTGCCTTGGCTTTTGCTGGATCCCTCTTCACCCCATCTGCATCAATCACTTGTCCCAAGTATTCGTGGCGGGGCATGAAAAATTCAAATTTATCCAAGTTGAGGGTTACGCCGCCGCTGTGTGACAATCGGTCAAGAACTTCCTTCAGCTTTGCTTCAGCTTTGCATCAAATTTATCCAAGTTGAGGGTTACGCCGCTGTGTGACAATCGGTCAAGAACTTCCTTCAGCTTTGCATCATGGTCTACTCAAGACGCTGGT